>JBBCBC010000125.1:0-117970 GCA_037126765.1 Stenogyne calaminthoides
AAAAAATTACGTCATAGCTATAATTGTTTGATTCCATCTTGAAATGCAAATCACATTAGTACATTACGTGAAAAAACAGCTTCATGTTCGATTAGTTTATTAGAGAAATAATAACCATTCGAGTTACTCAAGATTTATTACTCCGATTAAAAAGATTTATTCTGGTATTTTTTATTTTCTTTTACTTTTTACTCAAAACTTGTGATGCTTCTTAAATGTATATTATTATATAATTTCGTGTGCTGGTAGGACTTCATATATTAATGTTGCTTTTGTATATTTTGTTGTTGTCGATTATTAAAGCATGAATTATTTTAAAATGTAAGTGAATCTTGAAACGAAAAATCCACAATAAAGTTAATTATCGATTAATATTTATATATAGCCATGACATAAATTAATATTTTTGAGGATTTGGTGTTTTGTTTTGCATTAGGTGTAATTTAAATGTATTTTTAAAATGTTGATTGTTTATATTGAAGCGTTCGAACATTTAAGTTGAGCGACGATATAATAAATTCGTATTTTAGAAATCATTTAAAACTCTAGCGATCATTGATGTATCTGAAGACTTTGCATGTCTACTGCATTTATGTAATTTTGTTCTAGAACTATTATAAGTTTTTGTTCTACAATTCTAGAATTTCAAAGCGAGGGGCACTACGTTGACGGCAGTTCATCATCTTCGGCTAACCCTAGCACTGCTCGAGTCCCCTCGAGACCAACAAGGGGTAGTCTTTGGAATATTCACATTTGTCCATCGACTTCGCCTTTGGCACGATCTTAGGCCCGACTCACCCTCTGTGGGCCCGAACTTGGAGAACCCTTAAGTTCGGGGCATTGGATTCCCACCAATTTGCGTTACTCAAAACAGGCATTTAAGCTTTGTCAACGGCCTTTCATGCGTAGGCTTCCCCTCTAAAAGGCGGAGCCTCCCCTACGATGTTTAGATACTTGGGTGCATTATTATTTAAGTTATTGCATAATCGAGGTGGCTTAAACTTGGCCAGCTAGAAATTCACCGTTTGGTGAGAGATCGGGGTTCGATTCCCTTTGAGAATAAATTGGAGTTATATAGAAGTTATAAAAGGTGGATTAACGATTTTAAGTGCATTATTTGTTTTTTGATGTCTTCCTTCTGCTTAGGTAATAAGCTAGCTTTCTTAAGATAAAAAAAATATTGCATATTTATAATGATATGTGTTGGCAATAATCGGCTTGTTGGTTTGAGCGTCTTGCAGATCATTGCCTTATAGCCCCAATCCAAAAGTTAGCCATGTTCGATCAATTAATATCTTCTTCTTATATATGGGCCTTTAACTTGTTGAGTATTGGGCCTCTGGATTTTATCTAAATAAAAAAGGCGGACCCATGCCAGCTGAAGTCATTTTTTAAAGCGTATAATATATTTTTAAAATATTTTATATTCACATTGAAATATTTAAACATTGCAGATGATACGAATCGAGGAAAAAATCGATCAAAATCAGAATATCCGTAAAATGGATTTAGTGATTTTTTGTTCTTTTTATTTTAATTTTTTTAATTAAGCGAGAAACTTAATCCTTATTTATATTATTATTATTTTAAATTTTTAGTATTTTTAAATTGTGTTGTGTTGTTATATGATTCTATTGTATTTATTTTTTCATATGAAACTTATAAGTTATACTTTTTAAATTTATAAGTATGTATTTATTTTTATTTTTTATACAGGTATAGAAATTTTAAAAAAATTGATAGATATCGTTTAGCAGTTAGGCAAATCGGTCATTGTGTCCAGTGAGTTGAACCTCCGGTGAAATCACTCAATTAGGGTTTGATGTGGATCAGGTTGTAAAAAAAGATTGGATCTAAAATAAACTCCACATAACATCAAAAAATTCCTTACTGGATTTAAAATATACTCTAACCAAAAAACTCAAATCGTAGCCACGATGTTTTAATTAAAATTAAGGTTAAGTTGCATTTTAAAAATTATATAATTTTAAATATTAAAAAAGTTATAATTTATTTACACACTTGAATATAAAAAATGTAATCAGTTTAAAAAATTCTGAATGTAGAGAGAGACAAAGACATACTCAACTCATAAGCAAGAGAGAAGAATGCAAAACAAAATGACAAAGATTAATGTGTAAAAGCACTCTACACTAACCCATTTTTTTTCAAAAGATTAAATGCTGAAGCAGATCAGGACAACAATGCAACCAATTTTTACCTGTAATTCACCATTAATCCTTCATCACAAAGCATCTGAAGGAATTTGAATTATGCTAAAAGATCAAGCATTTACAGCTGCATCAAAAAATGAAATAATTTCATTTATATAATTGCAACGTATAATATTCTTTTATACACTTTTTTTCCTCTCCAGTGTCGAACAATTTTCTTTTAAAAAAGAATAGAAAGAAGTGATTAATTTTCTAGTAATCACTTTTCTTGCTCTTGTCCTTTCCACCGGAAAAAATGAAACAAAAGCCAAACACTTATATTTGCAGGGAGGAACGTTTAAAACCGGATTGATTTTAATCCCACCGCTATACGATCATAGCTATTCTTCTTCAACGGCGGCTTCTGATAACTCTGCTTCAACGAACTGTTTTGGCAATTGATTTTCCCAAAACTCTGCTTCTTATTATTCGAGCGCTTAACGCTGGAAGAATTAGATCCGGCGAATGCTACGCGACAAAATTGGCAATGGGCATAAAGTGCTCGCGTAACCGCTTCCGCAATTCAAGCTCTCGTGCTGCGCTTAAACCGCCAAAACGACGCCGTTTTGATATTCTGCTTTTTCGTCCATGGGTTTTCGATTTTCGTGAAATTTCATGATTTCGAGGCGGCGGTGGAGGTTATGCAGCGCCTGCGGCGGCGAAACGGAGATAATCGTTTTTGATCTCGATGGGGAGGATTTTTCCGTCGAAAAGCTCATCAGCGGAGGACGATTGCTGATCGAAGCTTTTCGCGGAAAACGCAGAAATCGAGTCGGTGTGGAGGAGGAAGACGATCGAATGTAGTGCTCGACCGGAACGATGTCGTTTGGGGAGATCGTGTGAAAAAGAGATGCGGGGCTCATCCCGATGCTTTGGGTGTCGAGGAAAATTTCGACCGCCATTGTTGGAATTCAATTTTGATTCAATTCAGAATGTAAAAAAACAAAGTTGTTGCTTATTTTCGGAAGTGAATAATGAGGATTATATAAATTGAGTTGGAGACGTTGAAGTTGAAGTAGATTTTAAGACTAACGAATTCAGAAATGGAATGGCGGAGGTCAAGGCGTCAAAGGGACATTTTGCTTTGATCAATGATTGAGTAATTTACTTAAATTAAATGTATATATTCATAGTTTTTAATTTTTAATTTTTTTTGAAAAAGCTAATTATTTTTTAATTATAAATTATAAGTTTTGGAAGTTGATCACTAGGAGGGGTGTTGGATATGTTGTGTCTTAAAATATGTTGATTATGAGTTAATGATGTGGAGCACGTTGATCTTAGTAACATAAACATGATAAATATGAAAAAGTAGATTGCATTTATGATGGCCCGAATGTTTGGGGGGAATAAGTGTTAAGCGATAAAGCTTGGCAAGAGTTTAGTTAGGATATTGATTTCTACTCGGCTTTTCTTGGGTCAAAATGAGCCCGTTTCTCCAGGATACAAGTCTGATGTACCTAAAAGTTGGTGCAAAATATTAAATGTTCTGGCGATGATGATCAACCTCGAGGCTGTTGGGAAATTATTTCGAGGATATGGCAACCTCATGACCCCTACATTCTATCGTCTGAGGTAATTCTGGATTTCCGGAATTTAGGCGTAAAAGTACTGGTTGGTCATTCGAGATTATCATCGGAATTTTTCCGAACTCAGGCCCTTAAAACATTTTTGCTCACGGTCTCGACACATATCTCCATCACTTAGTAACTCTCTGATGACCTCGGGAGGGCGAGGTGTGACATCGCTCTGGTTAAAGGCTTATTATATGTTCTCGCTTGGTCCTCGGATATGTTGGTCACGCTTGCTTTCCGCAATCGTCGTTAGCGACATGCGAGGTCGGATCGCGTGATGTCCTTATGATAGCCTAGGTTGCCATGCTGTCGCCCAGCGAAAAAATTTACTCTTTGATTGGTTCGAGGTGAAGTCTTAGGGTCTGCGAGGCTTTCCAGCGAACCTGGCATGTCGATCGCCTCTTTAACTTAATGGCCCGGATGGCGAAAGGTCGACAGGCTATGCAGCTGCAGAGTGGATGGCCGATGATGGTAGCGTGGAATTACAGCGCTGGCGATGGTCAGAACGCCTCGCGGCGCCCTGTCTCTCTCGTAGCCCTCGGCGTTCCACTTTTAATTCATCTCGTAGTAAAAAATCTTCTCGATCCACCGTGAATTTGATCTAGCGTCGATTTTGGCTTCGAGCGTCTCCAAAAGGTAAAAATTAACTTCTTTCTCTTGATTTTCTCTTGGTGGTTATCTTACATTAAGCGTCGAACCCGGCAATAGTGTGTGATTCGGCTCCATTATTGCGCCGCCCATGGCATATATAGTTTAATCGTGGATCTGGAGGATGTAATGGTAGTGGAAATTAATAAGTTGGAAAATTTACAAAACGGTCGGCTGCATATAGAACTGCGGGACTGTCCGTCGGCGTCGTTCGGAAGTTAGGGGATGAAGCCTTGCATGACTCAGCCAGGAGAGGAAGAAGATGTAGTCGAGGAGATCGGTGATGCCTCGGCCGGTGAATCTGGTGACAACCCCAATTTCGATTTCTAATTTGGAGAGAGGGTTAGCGATCTAGTGAAGATGTGGCGAGTTGACCATGTCGGCCAGAGATCTGCTTGACCGTGATTATTTGGAACAACATCACTTTAGAAGTCGCTCGAGCGCCTTTCGGGTGGGAGTGTGATATATGGGGCGAAATGTTGAGGATTCGTTTCGAGGCCGGTTGTTTTAAATAATGACTCGATTTTAGTCTTGGCGATGTCCATTTAGAGGCACGGCAGCGTGAACATGATTACCATTGACCTCGGAGGGTTGTATTGCGATCAATTATGATACCATGGCGTAGTGCGATTTCCGCTTCACCCATTATCTTAAATTCACGGGGACTTCCTCTACTGCTCGGATACATGTCCAGAATGGGTGGAGCATCATCATAGATTTGCTTACTTTGTTTGGCGGATTCAACCTCATTGTGCTTTCGAAGTCGATCAAGAAATTGAACTACATTATATCGTTGGATAGATGGGAGAAGCGAAAAAAGCGGGGCGGGGGTACTATTGTATGTGAAATCGCGACCTCGGATGAAAGTGATTGGAATTTCCGAACAAAGTTCAAGATTGGAAGGAGAATTTTAGTTTGTGGGGCATGGCCGAGGCCAGGTATGGGTGAAAGCAGATTTTTCGGATACCGATCGGTCCAGAAAATTATTGATTTTTAAACTGAGGTTTCAATTCTCCATAGCCTTTTGAGTACTTATTTAACTTCGTTGTCATTTGGGTCCTCACTGTAGCTAAACACTCAGGGTCTAAGCTCAGATTATGGATTAAGCTTGGTTACCGGGGTTTGTGATCGATCTCGATGAGAAGATCAACTTCTAATCGATCAGAAGTGTTAAGATGTTAGAACAAGGCGTCTAAGTGCCTTAGGGTTCTTTGGTGTCGATCTTCGCAGTGGGTACTTTCTTCGTTGTTTTCTTGATGTTCTTGGTCTTGTTATTATCTTCGACTTTTTTCTTCTCTTAGTTTCTTTTTATCTGGCATATCGGTTTAGATCTACCAAGACCGGCGAGGAGATGGAAAACGTATTTGAAGAAGTGGCCGAAAGTAGCCAATCGATGGAACTTTCCCAAAAGCCAGGGCGAAGGAAAAACAAACAATGAAAGCGGAAAACCATGGTCTCCTTGAACCGTGGTCTCACATGAAAGCCCCGCGCCCAGGGTCCTCAGAAGAGCGTCATCATTTCCATCCACGATTAAATTGGATGAAACATGCCGAACTCATGGCGTCGTCGGCGAACTCTGCCGATTCAGTGGGAAGGTTGTAGTTCCGGGGCTCTGGCGTCAGGACAGATTATGGAGATTACTAACCCCGAAAAGCCGAAAGATGGTGACAACGCACTTTTACGGGATGGAATCGGCTTCTTGGCCGTAGGTTTTTTTATGCTTCGCCTTTGTTATGATTTTTTGGTGGGTTGTGCCTTATGCGGATTTTTTGTTAGTTTGTTAGGTACTGTTTCCGATGATGGTGTTTTAGGGGAAGGTGTTTGGTCATATTTGTGGTCGCGACCCCTTGCGTGATGGCGTTAAACAGCCTATCTGTTGAAGGCATCTAAAAAGACCTTGCCTCTTATCAAAGAGACCGAACTCAGCAGTTCGAAAACCTTACCAGAATTTTTCAATTGTGTAAGCCTTGCCTTTTTCTTGAGCAAAGAAACAATATGTTGAAGTTATCTTTTTGGAAAGTATGCTTTTACTTTGTATAATCACCCGAGTTTTGTCTTATTCTTGGAAATAAATTATTTATCGGTGATGCTTTAAATATCATCGAATGTTACACATATTTCTTGCATAAGCTGTTCAATAAAAGTCGTGTTACATTGTAGTTAATTTAGTGATGCGGATCACAAAAGATTAAATTAACATTCCGCTTTGTAACTAAAAGTACACTTTCGACCTAGATGGAAATGAACAAACCATCCACGAAAGGTTGAGGTGTAAAACCAGGATTGACTTGTCTTGACGAGATTGCACGGTGCATCATGGTGCGGCGAGCAGGACCTACATGAGGATAAATTCTTGTGCGAAAATAGAAAAATTAGGTATAAAGTAGTTCATTATTTCTTAATCTATTTCCTTCGGCGGACAGGTGTCGCGATCAATAGCCATTCTTTTGAGAAGAAGAAAGAGGATCATTGAGATTCAATACCTTGTATCTTGGGCAATGATATTGATTACACAGCGATTGCTAAGATTTATCTGAGGCGTGTGCAAATCGCTTGTTTGATTTGTCCTTGGGAGCTCTTTTGTTTGATTTGTTGTCCTTGGGGGACTCATGATTTATCATATCCAAAATCTTGCAAGTGGAATTTATTTAGGTATGGATAATAATGTTGAGTTGTTCCTTAACTTGAGAAAAAAGATGTTAATTAATATAAAGTTATTTGGTGGCTTGAATTAATTAATGGACTAGATAATCTTAAACATGGGAAAATAATGGCAGGGAGCCATAATGCGGTAATATGGGTTAAGATGAATAGTCTGATAATATTAATTATGTAGTGGGATTAATTAATATTTATGGGCTTGAATAATATTGTGGCTCAATATTGAAAATTCAGAATCCATTGAAAGGTCAATCTTAAAATTCTCTAAAAGGCCCCAATGTAAACCAAAAGTCGATAACTGAAAAATGTGTTTAAAATAAAATAAATTATTGTTGCCTAATTTTTTCCTAAAATTTTTGAAATTATAAATAAAAAGAGGAGAAAAGATTTTTCTTTGAATTTTTGTTATAGAATGAAGATAAGTATTCTTGGAATCTGAAGATTATCATTAAATTCAAAAATCTCCTTAACCATTTGTTAGGATATTTAGAAAATTCCATAACATAAGGAGGGAAAGATTTTATTTGGAAATATTGGGAAATAGAATATATTGGATATATCAAAATTTGTTTTTGGAGAAAACAAGAAAATTTCCCAATCTCACAAAGCCCCAAATTTTGGTCCCCTTGTATTATAAGGGGATGATTTTCATCCCAAGATAACGAGAGATTGATTTTTGAGGAAAAATATCGCGTTGACAAAATATCCTGCGAATTTTGAAAGCGTCGACAAATTGTATTTTTTGAAAACCTTGATTAATGAGTGTAACAATTCCGTGTTGGAAAAATTAGAAATCGCTTAAAAGTGGTGCAACAAAATTTATTTTTAAGCTTTTGTTAATTGTTGTGGTGTCCTTCATAGAATTATTGAGCAGGGGCTTGGGAATACTTGGGAAGGCTTTTTGGTGTGTTACGTGTGAGCAGGATCCCTTTCTACAGGCGATTGCCACTTCAGAGGTTAGGTCACGTAAACTCTTAGATATTAGGTATGCTTAGGATTTACATTGACAAACTTGTATGCATGATTTTTTGTTGTATTATTATTATTTGAATTAATATAGGATTAATTAATCTTTAGTAATAATTATGGAATTAATTTGTATTTAAATTACTTTGAATAGATCAGGACTGCTTATTCCCCAACAAGCCCCGGTATCGAGCCACGATTCAAGACTACGAAATTTGGATATAATTTAATTCGTTGTTCATTGAGTTTGGAATTGGATAGTAGAATTGTTAGATCTTTTTTGCGGTATCGATTGTCATGGTATTTGATGAATGTTTATTTATGCATGCATATAAATTGTGGTTTATTAATTGATTAGATTAGAATTTGTTTTGCCTCGTGAGAAAATCCATGAGTAGATTAGGATTTGTTTGATTAGATTCAATAATACACTACTTTAGATCTAGGTTTTGTTTATTTTTCAAATAAGTATAATAGGATCCCGAAAGGCAAAACGATGTGGATCGAGGCTGGTATGAGGCGTGCATCGGCGATGAAGCGTGCGAGGGCACGTCTGTGAGGCCGTAGGCGGCTTGTAGCGTGGGATCGAGCCAGCGCGTCTGAAATTTCGGTACGTCGTGTAGGTAATGAGCCTTGTGGTAAATGGTGAGCACCCGATGGCCTGTAATGGATCATGTGAGGCCACATCTGCGGTATGTATGAACAGCAGCCCCAGGCGTCTGGAGGCGGAGTGGCGGGCAAGATCTGGCAGGCGGAGTCTGGCGAGGGTGTGCGGCGGGTCCCTAATGAGGAAATGACGTCATGGGCGCTTATGCGCAGCGCAAGGGAGCCGATCGATACAATTTGGCGGGGAGTGCAAAGGCGTGCACTCAGGCCATGAAAGGTAGAGTGGATGGCCCATTAACAGCGTGGTAATTTTTTGGGAGACGATCAGTGGGAGCTTTTGAGGCGAGCGAAGAAGGCGAAAGGGCCGATTTCTCAAGATCAAGACATGATAAGTTAACAGTGACAATTGGATATATGTGCTTGATGTGTTTAATTTTTGTTTTGATGTGTCTTTTATTTTAGTGTGTATTTAAGCTGTGTTTTTAATATGTGATGCATGTGAGAAATTGTTTTGGAAAAATCTCACTTTCGAAAATTACTAAGTATGATTTATTAACAATTTTATTAGGACAATAAAATTGAATTAATCTTAGCCTCCATGATTTCTTATTTGTGAATTCTTTTTGGAGAAATTCCCCCCGCGGGGACGGTCGAAAGATAGCTTTTCACATGAATGAATTCAAGCGGATGATTGTGGATTATTATTAGTGGCGATGATGACCCTCATGAGGCTCGTTCAAGCAAAATAATAATTGCGTATTTAATCATGGTTATTCTTAGATATAAAATTGATATCATATCTTCCCGAAATCCCTGTCGATTTTATGTTGGTCGAGTGATGAACCAACTATTAATCACGGATAATAAAGGTTTGTAACTATTCTTGTTTGTGACTTTGCTTGAATGTGTTTTAAATAATGACCACCGTGGCTTATTTAAACTATTTTGAGATGTTAGGATGTATGTTCATATTTTTTTAAAATTTTAATATGATACATGTGATCGATTTTTGTGATAATTTGTCTTACAAATCGTTATTTATTTCGATTCGACATGTCTTGACCTTTTAATCCTACATTGATATAATGAAAGACAATTTACTTCTTGGTGAAAACTTCGCCGATTGGAATTACTTATTATGTCCTTCTTGACAACATCATAGCGGGTCCCTTCTTGTCCCCAAAAGCAGTAAAAGCCATCGATGAGTCACAAAATGGGATAAGAAAGATTATCTTTATTTGGAGGCGGTCGGAAATGAGATGGCTAAGTGCCTTTATCTTTGGCTTTTATGTCCGGACTTGTTGCCCGGCATCGGCATCAACATTTTGAGACGGCTGCCGGATATCATGGCCCAGTCTTAAAAGCGATGTTCAACATGAGCAAGGCAGCTCGTCGTTAATCCTACGAGACTTCTTCTCCATGAAAATTATGGAGGGGCGTAGTAGGGAAACCGTTCTCGATGATGGCTCACCTAAATAAGCGGAAATCTTGGTTCTCAATATGATGCTCGAGACGGATCGATTTCATATCTCCATTTGCAAAAGCTTTTGAACATTTAGGGTTGAACTATCAGGATGAACAAAGCAAAATTTACATTGTACGATCTTTATTCTAGAAGCTTTAGTCTCGCCGAGGTAATATTGGAGACAAAGAGCGAGCCTTGATGGCAAATGGTCCTTCTTCTTCTTCTAGGCGAGGAGGTAAGAATGAGGGGAGGCGAAGGGCAACAGTGAACTCAAGTGTTGCCAATGGCAAGGATAAAGGTGAAAGAAATGGAGGAGTAAGAGAAGCAAGGAAAGGAAAATGTTTTAAGCTACTTGGTGAGAGAGGACAACGGAGGTCGACTGTTCCAACCGAAAAAAGGAATGGAAAAGAAAGGTAATTCTCACACTAGTTATTTGAAACGTTGTTTGGCGTATGCTTCCCATCCATATGGGTAGTCGTCACGGGATCCAGCGATCATGTTTGTTTCACTTCTGAGGGGTTCAGCGGACCCGACAATGGTCAGTGGGAGTGAGATCCTCATCCTGTTTGGCGATCTTCTGAGTGGCGGTGAAGCGATTGGAGAAATGCGATTGTCTTTTAAAAGACAAAGTTTTAATTTTAAGAGATGTTCTTTCGTTCCCGGTTTTAGAAAGAATTTAATTTCAGTTTCCTAAACTTTTTCTTGATGGATATTAGGTTACTTTTAATAAAGTTGTTACCATTGCTGTAAATAATGAGTTTATCGTCATGGAGCGTTGTCGAATAATCTCTACACAATTAAAAGCTTTATGCTTTCGCTTCTCATGAAATGCATCTATAATAATACATCATTTGTTCAATTAAAAAGCGTTCATCAAATGTGAGCGAGACACTTCTATGGCATCTAATACTGTGTCATATCAATCGAAGAGGATCAGGTTGGTCAAGATGGTTCTTGGAGTCTCTCGGTCGAGCCATTTTCAACTGCGAATCGTGTTTGGAGGGTAAAATGACGAAGGGCATTTAGAGCCAAGGGAATAGAGCCAAAGAAGTGTTGGAGTCGTTCCACCGATGTATAATGGTCAATGGCGATCAAAGCAAAGGGAGGTTATGAGTATTTCGTTACTTTTTAGATGATTACTGAATCTGGATACATTTTCCTAATGAAGCATAAATCTGAGACCTTTGAAAAATTCAAAAATTTAAGGCTCAAGAGAATCATAAGGAAAAAGCATTATCAAGTCCTACGATCGTCGTGGGCCGAATACCTAGCGATGAATTCTTGAACTACTTATCGGATGAAGGGATTGTATTCCAATTAACTGCACGGGAACCCCTCAACAAAGCGGGGTTGCGAGCGAAAAGCAGAACTCTTTTGGAAATGGTGGGGTCGATGATGAATTATCTTGAGGATCTACCTTAGTGTTTTTGGGTCAGCGCTTGGAAATGACGAACTACATTCTAAATTTGGTGTGTTAGAAAATAAATTCCCAAAACCACTAAACAATTGTGGACGGTATGAAGCCCGATCAGGAACAGCGTGTGGGAATGTCAGGTAAATACGTCTTGGAGACAAAGGAAGCGATGAAATTGGATCAAGATCGGAATTGGTACGATTCATGGATACCGGGAGGACGAAAGGGGTTGCATGTTCTGTGGTCCCAGAAGATCAAAAGGTGGTCATCGGCCTTTACTTTGGATTTTTGGAAGAAATATATGAGAGCGACAAAAGCCGAAGTGAGATTACCTTGAATGAGCTAAAGGCTTACCTCGATGCGATTGTACAAGTTGACGTACCCGAAGCGACACACCACAACGAGGAATCTAAATGCATGTTGGGGAGTTATCCAGAATGACCCGAAAGATTCATAGAGGGATAGGAGAGTGCTCCGGACTTGATCAAACGAAAATGAATCGAACCCATGGACTGACAAAGGAGCAATCAAAGCAAGGATCTGAATTCTTGGCAAACAACGATGAAAGCGAAAATGGGTTCTATGGATCAGAACAAGGTCAATTTTAACTTTCTCTAAAAATTTTAAATAGCCCCGAAAATAAAGTCCCGATTAATGAGTGAGAGAAAAATACTTCTTTATATTTCCAAGTGTAAATTCGAAATTTTAAGTCACATTAAAGGAAGAAAAAGATTGTCTTGATTTTTCTTGTATGTTTTTTATGGAAAAAGATGATTATTGTAGGAATACATAATTATCATAAAAGTTAAGTCGAATCTTGACTCACTATAATAGTGTAATTTTAGAAATTAATAAGATGAAAGAGGGGAAATAATTTTTTATGGAAAATTTAATTAAGGAGAAAAGAATATAGAAATATATTCAAGATTTCTTGGAGACCGAAAAGATTTTCTTCCTTATTTTCCAACCACTAATTTTCCCCCCTCCTCATATTTAGGGGGATGAGCTCTTCATTCCCAAGTGCAATTCCATGTGTTGGAAATATTTAGAAATCCCAAAGGTGGTAGCAAAAATTTTTTATTTCTAAAATTAAAATGGATTCGATGCAAATCCTCACGAATAATGTTAAGTGACCCATTTGGGATATATTTGGGAAGGCTCTTGGGTTGATCCGTCGTCTAGAGGTTGTTTTCTACAAGAGTTAGTAATCCTGTAACTCCTAATTCGCATGTTTTAGGATTTCGTGAATTCACGTGTAGCATGTTGTTTAATTATTATGTTGAATTGATTTAGGATTAATTCATGTTAGTAATTATTTGTTTAATTTAAATGTGTATTTAAAATCATCTCGAATATGTCAGGGCACCTATTTTCCCAACAAGTTAGGTGCAAAAGTGATTAGAACTAACCTAATTCGATGGACCACCAACAATGGATTCGTTTATTAATGAATTGATTGTAAAACTTATCTTAGCGGATGGTAGTTAAGACCTCTATTTAGTGGTCGAAAAAATATTGTAAGTACTTTTCGGACACTTTCATGATCAAAGAAGCGTCTGTGAGCTTCTCGAAGGTGGGTACTTGAGTTTCGGCATCATTCGAGTTTGGGTGAAGTATATTGGTAAGTATCTTGACCTTTAACCGGACGATGCAGCGGACTACTCGAATTGCCGGAATCTGAAAAGTTTCTCGCGCAGAGCGAGTTTAATAAGGTGAGGATTGGAAGATATACTTTGAGCTTAGAAAGCTGGCATTGCGGGGTCCGCTGAACTTCCCTTTCTTTATAGCTTCAAAAGAAAGGTTTGCACTTATTTTCCATTCTAGATCGAATCTGTTGAGAGCTTGGAAACCGGCCGATCTTTGGACCGTTTTATTACGAGGTGGTTTCATATCCGTGATGGTTGATATTTGTGGGATTGGCCCGATGCCCTGGCCCGATGATATAGCTAAAAACTTTCAACCAACTCAAAGCTGTGCACTTCTTGGGATTGACATGTTGTATCTTACCGAGATGTCGAAAGTTGGCGAGGTGGCCGGATGATCTTCTCTCTTTTCGCTTTTTATCACTATGTAGTGATATATACCTCCATGGTTTTCCTATCTCGTCGGTGAACATTCGATTCAGGCATTGGTAAGTCGCCCTGCCTCTTCAATCGAATGGCGTCTTTTCCAACGATACCGCGTTAACCACCGGTTAGGAAAGATGTGTGTTGTTGGCGTCCTTGTCCATGGAGATCGATGATATCAAACTGCGTCATCCATGAAAGTCATCATTTCATGCCCAGCGGTCTTCGTCCACAAGGTGGTCGATGTGGGGCATAGGAAAGTAATCCTTCGGGCATGTTTTCGTTGAAAGGTCGGTAAAATCGATACAAAAGCATGAGGATTGTTTGCTTTTCACTAACTCTTGTGTTGGCCACCCATTGTATGGGTGATTTGCTTCTTTCGATTAATTTATTATCGATAACTTCTTTCTTCTTAGGCCAAACAGCATTTTTCTTAGGGGCGAACTTCCTTCGTTTCTAGGATATTGACTTTTTGTAGGGTCGATGTTTAACTTGTGGCGTCGACCTCGGGGTCGAAATGCCGATCATATCTTTATGTGACCATAAACACATCTAAATTCTTTTGAGAATTACATAAATTGATCCGCGTCGATCAGGGTATTAAAGGTTCCGATAATTTTTACACTTAGTTGGTCGATGCGATTCGGTGGGAATTGTTTGAGCTCTTCAATGGGGGTTTGCTGCGCTGATGGTTTCTTTCTATTCTTGGATCGAGGTTGGATTCACCGTTATTAAGGCCGACCTCCATGATTCGAAACTTAGGCGAGGTTAAGATCGGTAATTCTTGTCTTGGCTTTTTCTTTGGGTACGTGGGCGTGGGACCTCCATGGGTATGGCTTCTATTTCTATTACGTTATCTATTTCGTTTTAAATCGTATTCTCTTTACGCCGGGGGTGGGTTAAACAGCGTACAACCCCCTTTTATACGGGTTTCCCTACTTAAATAAATAAGCGGAAATTAAAATTAATGCGAGTAAAGTCGAAACCTCTTCTTTGCTGCGGTCACCCATAATGGTGTCAATCTTAAAATCGGTCTGGGAAATTTTGTCTGATAGTAATAAGATGCGCTGACCGAACTTCGTATTGAGATTTTTTGAAATTGGTGATGGGATGCCGATGATCCACGAAAATCCAATGCACTTTGTCGCCTTTACCTGCCGATAAATCCGTAGTTGGTGATCTCTTGATGGCGAATCATACCGCCAAACCGGACGGGTTAACTTCAAAACCTCGGAAATTCCGCTCGCGTGGTTCCGGCGTAAATTGGAAATCTCGGCGATCGAGTTATCTTGAAGAGAATATTCGCGAAAGCCGAATTTGTCGATCATGATACGGTGAACGGAAGCCTCCATTATTACCCGTGATTATGAGTGGGTCGGTTGGAAAATCACTCCATCATCTTCGCCGATTGAAGGTGATCGATTTTGGCTTGGGGCGATGGTGTTAGCGGAGGTAACTTAGAGCGGCATTGTCGAGCTCCGTCTTGGCTTTTGGAGGCGGTTTGATAGGGAATTCATTGGGAGGAAACCGCGAGGGTTCCGTCGAACCTTAAATCATGTGAATGACCACTATTCCGCGCTCGCCAGGGACCTGCGGACCTCGCGCCTGCCACAGTCGGGTTGATTTCTGGCCCGGAGGTGCTTGTCTCTTATTTTCTTTGTTGTCTTGGGCGACAAGCCTTTCTAGGATTTCCTGCCTTCATCTGACTTCGACTCCTCTACAAATGCGGCAATGTTGGAAGGTGATGTCAATGGTGTTGTGGTGGTATAAAATTTTCGGATTGAGTTTGGATGTGTCTTGGAGTATTTCTCGGGTGGGTGGTAGTTGTTGCTCGCCTTAATTGCTTGAAAGATTTGGACCACGATCATGGTTAGGGTTTGAGGAGATTCAACTTCTAGAGTGTTCTCGATTGGTTTAAATGTTCGAGGGATTTCGGAAGTTCGTGGGTCGAGGTCTTGAAAAGGCTTTTGGGTTCGGTTACGGCTTACGGACTTACTTTTCATAATTTGGTCATTTTCGCCCGGTCTTGAGGCCAAATCTCGGCATTAGTGATCATGATTCGACGTAATGGAAATCGGTATAACTCATAGGGTATGTTGGGGTTATCTTGAAAGCATGCTTTACTTTGTATAACCAAATGATTTTCTTATTTATTTCTTTGAAATAAACTATCAAGTTTGGATAAATATGAATGAATGTTATATATATATTTATTGCAAAACCGATTCGATAAGTCGGTGCGATATTATGTTGTAGTTAATTTGGTGATACGGATCGAAGATCAAATTAGCGGCACCTAATTTGGTACAAATTCCATGACCGGAAATGAAAATGAACAAACCATCATGAAAGGTTGAAGTGTAAGACCCGTTATTTGTCTTGTGCGACAGGATTACAGCACGCACATTTAGGTCTTGTTGAATAAGGACCCTCGGGAGAGGACAAAATTCTTGATGCTTGAATATATAAATTGAAATTATTGGTGTGTTGTTTCTTAATCTAATCCATACTTAAAATAGGATCGTGTGAAAATTAATAACTATTGATTTGACTTATGATGGGAAGAGAGTCGATGTGATTGATCTTATATCTTGACAATATTATTAATTACATGACGTTTACGACATTTTATCACGGAGAATGGGTAATTATTAAATCGTCTTCTTGATTTTGTCCCCTTGGTGGGCTCGAACCTTTATCGTACAAATCTTGCAAGTGGAAATTTATTTTAGGTATGGATAATAATGTTGAGTTGTCTTTACTCCAGGATAAAAGATATTAATTAATATAAAGTTTGTTGGGTGGCTTAATTAATTAATGAATTTAATATAATCTTAAGCGAGAAATAATAATGATCGGAGCAGTATTATAGTTAAATTAATATATAGGTTAAGATGGATAGTTCAATATTAATTTTATAGTGGAGTAAATTAATATTAATGGACTTGAATAATATTTGACCAATATTATAACTTCATAGTCCATTGAAGGTCAATCTTAATTCTCCTAAAAGCCCTCAAATGGCAGAAAATGAAGTCGATTAATGAAAAGAGAAGAAAATATTTTTGCCTAATTTTTTCCATTAAATTTTGAAAATAATAAATAAAAAGAGGAGAAAAGATTTTCTTTGAATTTTGTTATGGAATGAAGATAAGTATTCTTGGAATACAAGATTATCTCATTAAATTCAAGAAATCTCCTTGGTTTATTTATTAAGATATTTTCGAAAATTCCATAACAATAAGGAGGAAGATTTTGTTGGGGAGATATTTTTGGGAAATAGAATATATTGGATATATTGAATTGTATCTTGGAGAGAAATCTGACAAAATTTCAATCACTGAAATTGACCTAAATTTTCAAACCACTTTATTATAAATAGGAGATGAATTTTCATCTCAAAAAAAAAAACAGAAATTTTTTTTTTCAAAAAATATCAACCTCAACAATATATCAATTGATTTTTAAAATTAAATGATTGTGTTTTTGAAAAACTTGATTGTGAGTGTCTCGATTCATGTGTTGGAAATATTAGAAATCCATGAAGGTGGTAGCCTGATATTTTTGTTTTTCTCTTTGTTAAAATCGTTAATGCGAATCCTCCCTCCTAGTTACTTAGGTGGACTTTGGGACATATTTGGGAAGATACTTTGGGTTGATCCATCGTCTGGCGGTTCTCTACAAGAGTTATGTAATCTCGTAACTCTGGTTCGCGTTCATTTTAGGATTTACGTGAATTCGTTACACGTGTTGTTTAATTATTATGTTGAATTAACTTAGGATTAATTCATGTTAGTAATTAATTATTTAATTTAAATATGTATTTAAAATCATCTCGAATAGATAAGGCACCCATAATTTCCCAATAGGGTATTCGCTTGTTCATCGTTTTCGAGTTTCATCCACTTAGCGGACCCATCGCCTTACGAGACCATGGCCTCGTCTCCAAGTGGCGCGCCTCCATGATGAGTTGATCGTCGATCGATGTATACTCGATCTTTTTCTTTCTCGAGTTGATATACATTAGCCTGACGATGTTTGATCCCTTTATCTTGAGTCGAGGGAAGGCGAAGTGAGTGAGGAATAATTGGGCCATCGATGGAAAAGGCCGATGGGAAGTCGGTGGTAAGGTGTTGAACCGATGATAAGCTGATGTCCTTGATGTGAGTGGAAAAAAGCATTGGGTGGCGTTGGTTGCCCCATTGAGTTCATGTAGGAGGTGTACTTACTCTGGCGTGATTGATCGATGTCGGTGTTGGTTGTCCAACGTATATATGGGCTCGCGTTGATCTTGATTTGCATGGGGGCGAGCATGGTGGGTGATAGCGGTGAGGCAGGAATTTTTGGTGGTGAGAGCACTCCCCTTTGTTTGCTAAGCGTTAGGAAGATCCTTGATATTATTCTGAAGGATGGCGATCATCGTGGGGAGTTATCTTGCCAATGACCTCGTCGCGATGTGGGGGAAATCCCAATCGTCCGCGATGTGGGAAATCCTTATGTCGAGGTGATGGGTTGATGAATTTATGTAGGGTGTGTTGGGAGTGAGTTGCGGATCTATTATTGAATATTTAAATGCAAATTTAATTCTTTAATTATTCTAGCATGAATTAATCTATATTAATTCAAATAATAGTGCAACAACATATCATCATCTAAAAACCCGCACAAAACCTCGCATCTTGGAATCTCTGGTTACTTGAGCGTACCTCTCGGGATGTGTTGACTTGGTCGGACGGACTAACAAAGGACTTCCCAAGTATTCCTTTAGCCCTTGCTCAACTATCGGTGGAAGGACACTTGTCGAACAATTAACAAAAGGAAAAATAAACTTTGTTGCTGCATTTTTGTGGATTTGCTAATTTTTCGTAAACGTGGAATTGTGTTTAGAATGAAAGAATCATCCCTATTTATAGGAGAGAGTGGTCAAAATTCTTGTAGAAAATCAATATGGGAAAAGACTTTTCCAGTGCCAAGAAATCTTGAATATATCTCATATTCTTTTTCCCCATAATTAAAATATTACAAAATCCCACCTCCTCCAAATATTATGGAATTTCGAAAATAATGCCTTGCAAAGATTCCAAGATTTGGATCTTCTTTAATTTATGAGATATTCTTGTATTTGAAAAGAAATATCTATCTTAATATCTTTTCAGAAAATCAAAGAAAATCTTTCTTGCCCATTATCTTCAAATTTTCGAAAATTCTATATAGATAACCAAGTGGGAGATTTCTTGAATTTAATGAGATAATCTTGTATTCGAGAATACATATCTTCATTCCATAACAAAATTCAAAAGAAAATCTTTCTCCCTCTTTTATCCATAATTTTGAAAATTTAGAGGAAATATAAGCAACAATATTTATTTTTATTTTAATCTCGCCGATTTATTGGACTATATGTTGGGCTACTGAGGGGGCCTTTAGGAGGTAAGATTGGACCTTCTAATGGATCTTGAATATCAATATTGAGCCACAATATAATTGAGCCGTAAATATTAATTAATCCCACTACATAATCAATATTGCACTATCCATCTTAACCCGTATTACGATTAATATGGCTCCTTGTCATTATTTCCGTGTTTAAGATTATCTAGCCCATCAATTAATTCAAGTCCTTTGAAATAGCTTTAAAATTTAATTAATATCTTTTGTCCGTGGTTAGGAAGCGGTTCAACATTATTATCCATCTGGGAAACTAATTCCACTTTGCAAGATTAGGTATGATAAAACTTATGAACCTCCAAGGGGGCAAATCAAGCAAAAGCGTACTTGCACCGCGATTCTTCGTATTAAATCTTAGCAATCATGTGACCAATAATATTGCAAAAAGATAAAAGTATTGAATCTCTCTGCGATTATTTACCCATGATAAGTCAAAGCAATAGTTACGATCCCGTGATCCTATTTAAGGGGCGAAGGTTAGAAATAATGAACCACTGAGGGTCTAATTCTTCCTTGTTGGAGTTCTGAAGAATTTATCCTCCTGTAGGTCTATTCCAGTAGCATCGGTAAATGCACTAGTGTAATCTCTTGGTCAAAACAAAACCAATCAGAGCCTTGCTCCAGCCTTCGCGATGGGTTGTTCATTTCCATCTAGCGTGAATGGCGTACTTTTTAGTTACAAGGAATTTTGTTAATTTAATCTTACGTGATGCGGTATCACTAAATTAACTCTAATGTAACAACGTCTGCAATTATTGAGCAGTTATGTAGTAAATATATGTAACATTCAATCCTATTTATAGAATGGTGATAAATAATTTATTTGATAAATAAATGCGAAAATTAGGTTTAGATTATACAAAGTAAAAAGCATACTTTTGATTATAATCCCAACAATCTCCAACATATCTCAAAATGCGCTTTTTAAAAGTACTACAACATGTCTCGCGTGGTAGTGGCGTCCCAATATCCTTTCTGCGAACTAATAATTTCTCCAGCTTTATACTTGTTGTGTTCGATATGATAATTCATGATTAATCGAACCGCGTAAAACGACTGCGTGTAATATCTATTAAAATAATCATGATCGGCCGGACAAGTATTCGCTACTCGGATCGGGGAAGAGAATTAAAGAGCGAGTTAGAAAAGGCCGGACGTCGCGAAAGCTCCGGATATCACGAGTCGGTATGCTTTCATGACCCAGACATCACGAAAGGCTTAGATATCTGAGAAGTGCGGTATGTTAGCGGCTTCGAGAGATCCACGAAACCCTCGGATATCACGAAAAGGTCGGTATCTTTCGCCGAAACGTCTGATCGGCTCGGGATATCTGATGGTCGGTATGTTCGCGGCTCGAGATATCACGAAGTCGGATATGTTCGCGGCTTCGGAGATCACAGAAACCCTCGGATATCACGAGGTCCGGTATACTCCGCAGCCAGACATCTGAAAGGCTTCCGGATATCACGAGGTCGAGGAATGACTTCGGAAGATCCTGAAACCCTCGATATCTTGAGGAATCGGTATCTTCCATGACACAACATTACGAAGAATTTCAGGCGTCTGGCGAAGATTTGAGAGTGCTTTCGACCTTTCGGATATCGAACCGAACATCTGAGGGAGCAAATTATTGCTCGAGGAGGACAATATTCGACATAAAAGCGGCATGGTTAAAGGCGAACAAAGCGTCAATAGAGCAAAGATTAATTTGGATGACGAAAAGAGTGTCTTCTACGGATAAGTAGCTCAGATCAATCTAGAAGAAAGAAGTTGGGAGCATTGGCGATATCACGGATTCTTTGCGATCCAGTCTCCGGCTCATGTATTTCGTACCCGGTCTTTATAAAAAGGAAGAAAAAAAGAAAGAAGGTTAAATAAAATTTCCCTATACTTGAGAGGTGAGGAATAGAAAAAGCGAGTGATTATCCACACATCTGAAACCCTAGCACTCGTATGCTAACTCTCGATTATCTTCTTCATCGTAGTTAAAATCTTCATAAGATGTATCAAATATTATCGTGTAAAATATATAATAACACATCACGGCTTGGTATGCCCCGAGTAGTCATTTCACGGCGAAGTGGGTCAATAAATTCATCTTATTTACGGTTTAAAACACATGCATGTTTTGTTTGTGAGTCGTTCCCCAAATTAGCCGCATAATACTTCGCCGTAAAAATGACTATTTCAACCGGGCGAAGGAGAATTACTACCAAGAAACTAACCCTACCAACCACTTGGAGCCGAGGTAAAAAAAAATAAAATGCCTCAATCTAGGAATACAAAAGCGGGAGAGGTCGGGGACAAAGCCGACCACATGGCCCAGGGGAAAGAGGCTTATCTCACAAAGATCGGATAGGGAGACACTGTTGGGATTATCTTTGAAAAGTATGCTTTTACTTTGTATAATGAAACTAAATTTTAACTTTATTCTTGAAATAAATTGTTTATCGATGCTTTAAATATGATTGAATGTTATATATATTTCTTTGCACATAATTACGCTGTAGTTAATTTAGTGATACGGATCCTGAAGATTAAATTAGTTTTGTTTACGCCATTCACGACCAGGATGGAAATGAAGCAACCCGTAGCGAAAAGGTTGTGGCGTAAAAATTGGTTTGTCTTGACCAAGAGATTACACTAGTGCATGGTGATATTTGAATAGGACCCTCTGAGGAGGATAAATTCTTGAGCTGAACAAGGAAGAATTAGACCTCGGTGGTTCGTTGTTCTTAACAACCGTCCCTTAAATAGGATCCGTGGGATCGTAGCTATGCTTTGACTTATCATGGTAGCGAATCGAGAGATTCAATACTTTTTATCTTTTGCAATATTATTGGTCACATGTGATTGCTAAGATTTATCTGAAGAATCTCTCTCGTGCAAAAGTGTTTGCTTGGCCAGTTGCCCTTGGGGTTCATAAGTTTTATCATACTAATCTTACCAATTGGAATTAGTTTCGTTATGGATAATAATGTTGAACAGTTAATCGACCATGACCGAAAAGATATTAATTAACGGAAAGCTATTTCGGTGACTTGAATTAATTGATGGGCTAGATAATCTTAAACACGAAATAATACGGGGGAGCCATATTGGTATAATATGGGTTAAGATGGATAGTCTAATATTGATTATGAGTGGGATTAATTAATATTTATGGGCTTTAATTATATTGTGGCTCAATATTGGATATTCAAGATCCATTAGAAGGTCCCAATCTTAATTCCTAAAGGGCCATGTAGCCCAACATATAGGAATAAGCGAAAAAGGAGATTAAAATAAAATAAATATTGTTCTTATATTTATACAAATTTTTGAAAATTATGGATAAAAAAGGGAGAAAGATTTACTTTTGAATTTTGTTATGGAATGAAGATATGTATTCTTGGAATACAAGATTATCTCATTAAATTCAAGAAATCTCCCACTTGGTTATCTATATAGTAAATTTAAATTTTTTGAAAATAGAGGGAAAGAAAGATTTTTCTTGATTTTCTTGAAAAGATATTACGGAAGATATGTATTTCTTGAAATACAAGAATATATCATAAATTCAAGAAGATCGAATCTTGGATTCTTGCTTCATCAAATTTTAGAAAATAATGCCATAAAATAGGAGGTGGAATTTTGTGGAATATTTTTAATTATGGGAAAAAGAATATATGGGATATATTCAAGATTTCTTGGTGACCAAAAAGTCTTTTCCACATTGAAAAATCACTAAAATTTCGACCACCTCCCTCTTATAAATAGGGATGATGATTCATTCCCAATACAATTCCGTGTCTTTGGAAATATTAGCAAATCATAAGTGGTGCAGACAAAAGTTTATTTTTTTTCCCTTTTGTTAATTGTTGGCGAGTATCCTTCCACGGGATTGTCGAGCAAGGGCTAAGGAATACTTGGGAAGTCCTTTTGGTTAGTCCATCCGACCCGAAGTCGCTTTATCCCGTCAGGAAATGCGTTAAAACGTAAACGTGAATTCGTCATGGGTTTTCGTGGCTTTTTATATGCATGATATGTTGTTGTTATTATTATTTGAATTAATATAGGATTAATTCATCTAGTAATAATTAATGAATTAAATTTGTATTTAAATATTCACCCAGAATAGATCGGTAACTTTCGTTTCCCAACAATTTGGTATCGAGTTGTTGAAACTTGTTTAGCGGCGTGTCTCCCATTTATGGGTGGTGGATCTGAGGATCCACTAATCATGTTTGTTTCACGTTCTGAGGGTTAAAGGACCCGGACAACTAAGTGGAAGTGAGATCCTCATCACACCGGGCGATCTTCTGAGTGGCGGTGAAGCGATTAGAGAAGTGCGCTTTGTCTTTTTGAAGAGAGAGTTTTAATTTCAAGATGTTCTCATCGTTTCAAGTTTTAGAAAGAATTTGATTTCGGTTTCTAAACTTTTTCATGATGGATATTCGGTTACTTTTAATAAAGTTGTTACCATTTCTCTTTATGATAAATTTATCGGTCATGGAGCGTTGGCGAATAATCTCTATACAGTGCTTATCATACCACTCGAAAATGCATCATAACACATCAACTATTTTCGAGAAAAGAAAAGCGTTCATCGGGCGTGAGCAGAGACCTTCTTTGGCATCTAAGATTGGGTCATATAAATCAAAGAGGATCGAGGTTGGTGAAAGGCGGTTCACTAGAACCTCCAAGTTGAACGGATTTTCCAACTGCGAATCATGTTTGGAGGGTAAAATGACCAAGAGGGCATTTTGGAGCCAAGGGAATAGGGCCAAAAGAAGTGTTAGAGATCGTTCTGCACGGATGTATGTGGTCCAATGTCAACTAAAGCAAAGAGGAGGTTATGAGTATTTTGCCACTTTTATTGATGATTACTCAAGGTGCGGTTACATTTTCCTTATGAGCATAAATCGAGACCTTTGAAATTCAAAAGAATTTAAGGCTCAAGCAAAGAATCATATGGAAAAAGCGTATCATAATCTCCGATCGTCGTGGGGGTGAATACCTCGTGATGAGTTTTTGAACTACTTATCGATGAAGGATTGTATCCCGAACCATCGCACCTGGAACTCAACAAAGCGGGGTTCCCAGAACTTTTTGGAAATGGTTAGATCAATGATGAGTTATCGCGGATCTTCCCAAGTGGATTACGGGTCATTACCTTGGAAGTTGACTTACATTGAACAGTGCCATCAAATCGGTTCCCAAAAACTCGAAAAAGAATTGTGGAAGCGGTAAGAAACTAGCATGAGAACACATGAGGATTTGGGGTGTCCTCGTCTTAGACAAAAGGAATTAAAGAATTGGATCCTCGATCGAGATTAAAATTTGTTTATAGGATACCCAGGGGAACAAAGGGTGTATGTTCTATGGTCACGAAGATCAAAAAGGTGGTCACAAGCACTCACTTTAGATTTTTAGAAGAAGTATATGAATCAAAAAAACCAGTGAGATTACCTTAAATGAGCTTAGAGGGCAAACCTCATTACCATTTGTCTTAGATGATATACCAAGCGATACACTTTCACTGGCAGGAGCCTGATGTTCGTAGTGGGAGGGTTGTTAGACAACCGAAGATTCATGGGAATAGGAGAGTCCTCGGACTTGATTAGGACAAGGCGAATCGAGACCCGTGGACATATGGCGTGGCACTCCAAGATAAGGATCTTGATTCTTGGCAAAGCAACAATGAAAGCGAAATGGGTTCTATGTTTCATAATAGAGTGTAGGGAGCTAGTCGAACCACTTAATGAGTCAAACCCATTGGATGCAAGTGGGTATATAAGAGGAAAAAAGGGCGGGGGCCGGGAAGGTTGAAACCTTCAAAGCAAGACTAGTGGCGAAAAGGTTATACTAAAAAAGAAGGGATGGATTATGAGGAAACTTTTATGCGATGCCATGCTTAAGTCCATCCGTATTCTCTTGTCGATTCTTTGCGCATTTCGACTTTGAAATCTGGCAAATGGATGTCAAGATAGCTTTCATGGAAGTCTTGCGAAGAGATCTATATCAACAACCCCAAGGTTTCATTGAAAGCAGAGGCAAGAACATCTTGTTTGTAAGCTCAAGAAGTCCATTTCACGGACTCAAGCGAGGCATCGAGTTTGGAACCAATGTTTTGATCATGTTATAAAGTCTTATGGGTTTGATCAAAATGAGTTTGAAAGTTGTGTGTATAAAAAAGCGTGTCGGAGCGCATTGGTATTCTTAGTACTATATCGTGAGCGACATTACGATCATCGGGAGCGATGTGAAGGTGTTATCGAGCGTAAGGGCATGGCTTTCAAAAGCAGTTTGATATGAAAGGACTTAGGGGAAGGACGCGTCCTTGGGATCAAAGATCTTAAAGAAAAGGATGTTAGGCTTATCAAGCTTCATACATAGACAACCATCTTGAAAGCGTTTGGTATGCAGATTCAAGAAAGGATTCGTACCTTTGGGGCATGGAATCCGTCTATCAAGAAAATGTCCCTAAGGCGAAGGGGAGATAGATGACATGAAAGACATTCGCTTATGCTTCAATTTGTCGGAGATCTTATGTATGCAATCTTTGTGTACGAATTTGGATATACGCTGCCGTGAGCATGGTGGCAAATATCAAAAGTAACCGGGAAAAGAAGCATTGGCCCAGCGATTAAAAAACGATACGAAGTATCAAAAAAAAAGAACTCGGGATAGAATGTTGGTTTATCGGTCGGAAGTCAATCCCGTTGGTTACCACGGACTCGGATTTCCAATCAAACGTGGACTCCAAAAATCTACCTCGGTAGTGTGTTTTGCATGGGTGACATGGAGAAGCGTCAGCGAAATGCATCACAGATTCTACCATGGAAGTCGAATATGTAGGCTGCTAGCGAGGCATCGAAAAAAAGCGGTTTGGCTCAAGCACTTCCTTGTGGACTTAGATGTGGTTACGAATTTGCCCGGCAAAATCAGCATTTATTGTGACAATCTGGGAAGCGGTTGCAAATTCAAAGGAAACCAAGAGCCCACAAAAAGCCGGCAAACACATTGAAAAGGAAATACCATCTTATCACGAGTCATCGTTAGAGGAGATATAGATGTGGCAAAGATGGCGTCGAGGACAACTGTGAGATCCATTCACAAAAAGTGCGCCTCGAATACATTCGAGAGACATGTGGAAGGTGGGTGTCAAGACCATTGCAATCTGCTTTGAGTATAAGTGGGAGAAATTATTGGGTTCGTGTAGGTGACATTAGATGTCACCGGACTACTCGAGGCGTGTTGTAGTATACTTAAAAAGTAGACTTTGAGTATAAGTGGGAGATTGTTGGGATTATCTTGAAAAGTATGCTTTTTACTTTGTATAATCGGCCCGAATTTTCGGACTTATTTCTTTGAAATAAATTGTTTATCGCGATGCTTTAAATATGATTGAATGTTATATATTTCTTTGCATAAGCTTTATTCAATAATTAAATGCGTGTTACCTTTGTAGTTAATTTAGTGATACGGATCACGAAGATTAAATTGCGATCCGCATAGCGCCAAAAATGCGCCATTCCCGACCGGATGGAAATGAACAACCATCGCGAAGGTTGCGTAAGGCGAGATTGGTTTTGTCTTGACCAAGAGATTACACCGATTGTATATGGTGATCTTGTTGAATAGGGCCTCTGGGAGGATAAATTCTTCTAATGAACAAGGAAGAATTAGACCTCGGTGGTTCGTTGTTTCTTAACCGCCGTCCCTTAAATAGGATCCGTGGGATCGGTAACTATTCTTTTGACTTATCATGGGTAGCGGATCGAAGAGAGAGATTCAATACTTTTTTATCTTGGGCAATATTATTGGTCACATGTGATTGCTAAGATTTAATACGAAGAATCGTATTACCGTCGCTTTGCTTGATTTGCCTTTGGGAGGTTCATAAGTTTTATCATACCTAATCTTGCAAGTGGAATTAGTTTAGGTATGGATAATAATGTTGAGCGGATTCCTCGACCAGGACAAAAGATATTAATTAACTAAAGCTATTTCGGTGGCTTGAATTAATTGATGGGCTAGATAATCTTAAAACGGTAAATAATGACCGAGAGCCATATTGATGATAATATGTGTTAAGATGGATAGTCTGATATTGATTATGTAGTGGGATTAATTAATATTTATGGGCTTGAATTATATTGTGGCTCAATATTAGATATTCAAGATCCATTAGAAGGTCAATCTTAATTCTCCTAAAAGGCCCCCTGGTAGCCCAACATATAGTCAAATAATGAAAAGGTGATTAAAATAAAATAAATATTGTTGCTTATATTTCATCTAAATTTTTGAAAATTATGGATAAAAAGGAGAAAAGATTTTCTTTGAATTTTGTTATGGAATGAAGATATGTATTCTAGGAATACAAGATTATCTCATTAAATTCAAAGAAATCTCCCACTTTGAGTTATCTATATAGTAAATTTCAAAATTTTTTGAAAATAGGAGCGAAAAGATTTTTCTTGATTTTCTTGAAAATATATTATGGAAGATATGTATTTCTTGAAATACACAGAATATCTCATAAATTCAAGAAGATCCAAATCTTGGATTCTTGCTTCATCAAATTTTCGAAAACAATGCCATAAAATAGAGGAGGTGGAATTTTGTGGAATATTTTAATTATGGGAAAAAGAATATATGAGATATATTCAAGATTTCTTGGTGACCAAAAAAGTCTTTTCCACATTGAAAAATCACTAAAATTTCGACCACCCTCCCTCTTATAAATAGGGGATGATTAGTTCATTCCCAAGTACAATTCAATGTGCTTGAAATATTAGCAAATCCACATAAGTGGTGCAACAAAGTTTATTTTTCCTTTTTGTTAATTGTTCATGAGTATCCTTCCACGGATTATCGAGAAAAGGGCTAAAGGAATAATTAGGAAGTCCTTTTGGTTAGTCCGTCCGACCGAAGTCCTTTGCCATCCGAGAGATCGTTCCGTAAACCCGTGAATTCATGCGTGGGTTTTCGTGGCTTTTTATATCATGATATGTTGTTGTTATTATTATTTGAATTAATATAGGATTAATTCATGCTAGTAATAATTAATGAATTAAATTTGTATTTAAATATTCACCCCGAATAGATCTGTGTAACTCATTCCCCAACAAGACCATCAATCTTGAGGATATTGCAAATGATCCGTGACCCACAACAAGGGCCATCACTTTCTTCTTCGGCCTTGAAAAAAGGGCTGAAAAAAGATTGGCAAATTAGAAACTTCAAGAACATGAAGAGTGGCCTTCGCGTACACTTGATAGCGAACAAGTTAAAAAGAAAGCTATGCGAAGCGAATAAAAAACCGATGATCGTCGATGAGAGCGACCTCGAGGTCTAGACCTTTAAGCGTTTGAATGACTTTGAGGCTCTCCACCAAAAGACCAAATCGGCAATAATTGGCGGGGATCTGGGAAAGAACAACCAATAAAAATGCCGCACGACCGGATCTTCATGAACATCCGCGCCCGAACAAAAATCGGCGGGAACAAAATGTCTATCCACCATCGATTGGGTAGTCAAGCCACCCAATTTGGAAAGGGGATTTGCCCGTCCGAGCATGACCCTGGGTGGGTCATGATGGGAAACAACCCCGATCTAAATCTGTCGATTCCACAAAACTGCGGAAATGCAAAAAGCCATCGGGCTTACGAGGCCGACTGGCGACCAAAAGGCCACCCTCGGCCCGACACAATACACCGCTCGCCATTGTCACCCGGCTATCATGGTAATTTGAAATACAAGAGAAAGTGGCGAAGTCCCAACCGCCCGATTCCCCGTGACCGATCTTTGAGTCGACCCTCCGTATCCATCTCGGCAAATACTCGAACTTTATGATCGCGATGGGGCCACATCACATAACCGCAGTGCGATCATTCCCCATAACTTTGGGTGATCGGGCACATAGATGGTTTTCTACTTTGCCCATTGCGTCTATCACATCTTTAGCCCAATTGGGACAACAATTTCTGTCCTTTTTCATCCATGTGTGTGCTTCGCCCGCCAAAACAAAAGGTTGGCACATTTCTCCCAACTAAAAAGTGAGTACGATCGAGCATACATAGAAAGATTTGATAAATGTTTTATATGATGGAGCCCGTCGAAGAGGATGCCAAGATCATACGGTGGTCGGGGCGACCTGAATCTTGATATGTGGAAGGCCATGCACCAAGGCGGCGAACACATACTCGAAGTCCCGAGCGAATGACAAAATTATAGCCATGCAGATTTGCTCGCCCAATCACGATTAGGTCGAGGAACCTACAACTAGGAAAGTTTTTCGGGAAGAAAGTAATGAATGAAGGTGGTACAAACCCCGGGCTCATTCAAACCATTCAAAAGAAAGATCGAAGCAAGCATACTAAGAAGTCTTTTAGGCGTTTGGTGAAATAATCTTTAACCAAATCGGAGATCGGGACATGTTGGAAAGGCGAAGAATCATAATGGATAAACATCGACAATGCTTCCAAATATTGTAACTACCATGAGTACATTGGGCACAATGAGAAAATTGTCGCGACTTTCCGCCAACTTTGGAAGCTATCTGAAGATAATCGTCTTACCCAATTCTAAAAGCCCGGTAACGAGAGACTACCGAGCAGAAAAAATAGAAGATCGAAGAGGTAAAAGCGAAAAGCCAAACAAACATCGACCGGTGATCGAAAAGAATCACATAAGAGGTCGGGAGTTACCTAAGAGGGTCTCCTATGTGGGAAGAGGTTCTAGCAAGTCGAAGATTCACGTGATACATCGCGAATATGGTCGGGTGGGTGGATGTTACGAGCACCAACATTATCGAACAGACAAAAAAAGATGGGAATCGTGCCATGCCAAAGCATCCATCAAGTGAAGGTGGCGAGCACATCGGCTAGCATGCCACCCTCTCACCAAATTATGTTTTCGAAGGCGATCTCGGCCGGAATCATAACTCCCCCACAATGACTCCTTAACCATCGATTGCTTTCGACTCCCGGGTTGAAGGTGCACCGCCCTCGGGTTGATACAGGGCTTATCGAACATTTTGTTCGTCAACACCCTTCACCGGATGGAAAAGCAAGTTGGGGACTTGGCGATTATATTGGCGTGTGATCATACCATAATGGGTTTTGGGGAATCTATAGCCCAACCATATGGTATGATTAGGTTAGAAATCGAGTTAGAATCAACTCGAATCCGGACATCGGCGAACTAGAATGCTAGATTTTGTAATCGTCGATGCTCCATCAACATATAATGGGTTTCTAGATTGCTTGGTTTATTGAGGAATTTAAAAGCACATTCTCGTATTACTACTATATGTTAAATTTCCAACCTGAATGGAGCGGGGTAGCGTAAAGGAGATCGGAAAAAAGCTCGAGATTGTTTGCTATCATGTGCACCCGAAAAAACAAAATATTGTCAACATGATGGAGCAAACATGGGAGATTGATGAGTCAAAGCCGGTGAGCAAATTCCTCGCCTCAATATCTTAAAACGAACATAAGTTTGACGTTTGTGACTCTCATGTGGCTCTTGAATCTGTGAACACAAAATCCAGGGTAGCGACTCATGCCCCGGATCTCCTTGATCAAATGAATATTGATCGGCCGAACAAGCAAAGCAGACCTAGAACCTCGCGCAGGCTTTGAACCCATGGAGGTTGATGGCGAGCACATGGGGGGTCCATTCAAGATCCTCGGTGGAAGCAAAAAAAAGCGAGCAATATTGCATCGAACAATGGAGTCCATCAATATCGACCGAAACGGGACCGAGTTAGAAGTGTTCATTGGTTGAATTACGAACAATTGAGCGAAATTATTGCTTATCTTCAAAGCAAACTTGGATGTGTTATGTTATTACGAGGACATGGTTGGCATTGATCCAAAAACCGTGCATTACACTCCCTCAACCTTGATCGATACAAACTCCAATTATCGAGAAGCGCGAAAGTTTAGTCTGGAAAAGTATCGGTAATGAATAGTGAAATCAAAAGTTGCTCGACAACAAACTCATTCGAGAGGTGAAATGCCCAAGATGGCTCATGAACCACGTAACTCGTTCGCAAGTCAATGGATCTTGGAGATTGTGTGTTGATTTCAGCGATTTAAACAAGGCATGTCGAAAAGATAACTTCCCAATGCCGCGTATTGATTATTTGTTCGATAATCAGCAGGCCATGAGCTTATGACCTTCATGGGCCAGCTTTTCTTTGGTTATCACCAAATACCCGTGCACGGACGATCAAAAGAATCGGCATTGCGGTGAAAAGAATATGTCTTTTGTTGGCAAAGCATAAGATTCGGATTAAAGAATGGGGAGCAACATATCAGCGTTTGGTGAACAAAATGTTCGGCGAACACATCGGCGAAAAAATTGAGGTATATATTGATGATATTGTGGTAAAGAAGCGAACATAAGAAGACCACATCACCCACTTTACTCGCCTGCGTTCGATATACTCGGAAGTACAATATGAAGCTAAATCAGAAGAAATGCAGCTTTGGAGTTCTGGGGAAAATTCCACCGGACATATGGTTCGGTCAACGAGGGATCGAAGCGAACCCAACAAAAGATTTGACCATCTTCGATATCTTGGCCCAGAAAAATGTGAAAGAGGTCCAAAACTTAACCAGGACGTTTAGCTTAAAGTAAGCGGTTTATATCTTAAGCGGAGATAAATGCAAACCTTTCTTTGATACACTAAAGAAAAATTCGATGGACCCGAGCATTGCCAAAATACATTGAATCATCGAAGCGATTACCCCAAGATACTCGGACACTTTATCTAAGCTTTGTCAGGCGAACAACTCTATCTTTATCTTCTTTGCATCCAAGCATGCAATCAGTATTGTGCTTTCGTCTGGCGAAGGGACCATACACTTGCCCATTTACTATGTAAGCCAAGTGCAAAAAGGAAGCCGAACTCGGTACCCACCATTGGAAAAGTTAGCATATGCTCGTCATGAGTGTTGAAAATTACGACCATATTTTTTCGATCACTCGGTCGAGGTTCGACTCACTTTCCCATTGTGCAAGTCCTCCAGCCGACCGGATGGCGCGGATTACTCAAATGGGCGGAGTTGGAGTTAGGACCGTCGGCATTCGTTAGCTCATGAAAAAAACAATGAAAGGCAAGCTATGGCGATTTCATGGTCGAGTTGACATATCCACAAATGCTCGAAAAAGCTGTCGATGACCATGGCATATGTATGTTGATGGTTCATCAACATGTTCAAAAAAATGGGAGCGGCGTAGTTCTCATCAACCCAACCAGACAAACATTTACATGACCATCCATTTTGATTTCCAGGTACAAATAATGAAGCGAATATGAAGCTTTGATCATTGGACTACGGATGGCGATGACAATGGGAATTCAGAGGCTGATGATTTATAGCGATTCCGGATAATCGTTTATCAAATGTAATGATATGAGGCCAAAGGCGAACAAATGGTACGATGTAAACAACTAGCAAAGAGTTGCTCAAAGCATTTCGAATAAGTTTTCATAGAGCAATTACCACGATTGGGTAATTCGTTCGTGATGCTTTATACGCTGGCAGCGGCAATGAAGAGTAGCCGAACCAGTGAGAACGTTGTGGTCGTCACAACTTATTCGCCATCGGTTCGAAATTATGATCGCATGAAAGCGAGGCGAACAAAGAGACTTGGATGACTCGATCGACTTACTTACAAAAGGACTTCTCGCGAAAATAAATCACAAGCTACTCACCTCAGTTACAATGCGCTTTCGTTATACTATCATAGGCGAGCATTTGTATAAAAAAGCTTCTCACTTCCCTTTGTTGAAATGTATTACTCACGAAGAGAATTGGGTATCTTACGGAACAAATCCATGAAGGTATCACGGAAATCATACAATTGGGCTCGTCTGTGCGCGCTAAAATAATCGGAACAAGGTTATTATTAGCCAACCCTCAAAAAAAGATTCACTCGCGTATGCTTTCGCGCTTACATGCGCAATGCAAAGGTACATGCTCCAACTTATTCATAGCCCTTTGAAGAATTAGTGTGGGTTTATAGCCCATGGCAATTTGCTAAATGGGGATCGATTTGATCGGCCCATTTTCTTGGCACGTCGGGGAGTAAGATATGTTGTAGTTCAGATTTGATTATTATCTTAAATGGGGGCGAAGCCATTGTTGACAAGTTGAGGCCGTTAATAAAATCGTCAAGCATACCCTCAAGGCCGGACTTGATAATTCGAAAGGGTGGATGGGTTTGAAGAGTTGCACGAAATATTATGGGCCTATCGAACAACTTTGAACATCAGCTGTGGAACCCCGTTTGCCTTGGCATTTGGTCGCGGAATTTATTATACCGCCGAAATTAAGATTCCAAGTCATCGAACAATGACTTTTGGAGAGCACATCAATGACCATGGCTTCATACAGTCTCGGAACTGTTAGAAGAAAGAAGGACCGGAGTGATTTCAAGAATGCTATGTATAAAAAAAAATCGAGAGAAGTTCTACAACTCCAAAGTCGAACACTTGAGGTTCAATGTGGGAAACTGGTTTTAAAGGCGAACAGCAGGGGGTATCAAGTGGTGTGTTCGGCCGAGCATGGGAAGGTCCGTTCGTAAATTCTGAGCGTTGCTAAGCGGCAGACTATGACTTGGAAGACTGAATGGAGTCCACGTTGTCCTACTCGTGGAATGCATCAAATTTGAAAAAATACTATCAATAACGGCGTGAGCATAGTCGACCCGAACAAAATCGTCCACACAACTTTAGCGAAAGCATAGTGTCGGCCCGAACAAAATTGTCCACCACGACTTTAGCGAGCATAGTGTCGGCGAACAAAATTGTCCACCTGACTTTAGTGAGCATAATTATTTCGGTAGAACAAAATCGTCCACACGACTTTAGCGAGAGCATAGTGTCGTGCGAACAAAATCGATCCCACGACTTTAGCGAGCATAGTGTCGACCCGAAGAAAATGAATCCACCGACTTTAGCGAGCATAGTGTCGGCCGAACAAAATGCGTCCTACAACTAAAGCGAGCATAATGTCGGCGAACAAATCGTCCCCGGTGAAGTGATCCTGGTTGTGAAACATAATGGCGATGTAGCTGAAGCGAACACAAAGAGGGCGAACATAATCGGCCATTGGGTTCAAGCGAGTAGGACAATCACGAAAAGAAGAATGCGTGTTAGGCATATCTTGAAGGAAAAGAAAGCCCGACACTATCGATGATCGAGAAGATACGTGCCGAGGAATGAGATTGTCAACCGAAAGATGCGTGTCGAGAATAAGGTTGACAAGTGGTGGCAACCAGCGGGGATGAAGTCAATCTTTGAGCAGAGTACGTCAAAAAGGCTGAGCAGGATTCCGAAAGGGGGCAAAGTAAAGAAACTGCTTTACCGGCTAGCTATGCGGTACTTAACTTGGGATAGTTCTATAAATAGGGGCATATTAATATTTGAAAAAGCGGAGAAAAAACATATGAAGAAGAAAAAAAGGAAAAATATTCTGCGATTCGGAAGGAAGTCGGTTTAGTATACCCCCGGGGCGTAGAAGAATTCAGCTCGAGTTTAGCAATCATTAAATTGAATCGGCATCTACGTGATCAGTCTTTACCCGTATGACTTCGCGACGGGGTTGAAGCTTCGTTGCGGACTCAAGATGCTCGGCGAGTCATAGTTTGCCACTCCCTCCGTTACTCCTTTGCTTGGGAAGTAGTAAGTCATTAGTCCCTATCATCCCAAAAATCTCCTCCGAAGGGAGGGATGTCATAGTGTCGCTCAAAACAAGATCTGACGGCGATGCTTGGCATCTTTGAAGGGACTGAGAATGGTGCGGTGAAAATTTTGCTGCACCTACTCGCAAAGCGAGGAATCGCGGCCACGTGCGCTCTTCCATGCCCGCATAATCCACGGCTTGTCGGGAGGGACAAAAAGTTTATCTTTTTTTATTGAGCATGTTCTACGAAAAAAAAGGTGACGAGGATGATGTGCCACAACCTTGTCAACATCAATTTCATGACAAAGGTGAGGCCCGATTAGGTATACCTTTTCAAGACAAGGTTTAAATTCAAAACCCTAGTCGATAACAATAGTTGTGTAATAGATAGTCTTCTTCCGGATATGAAGGATGTAATAGAATACAAAAAGTGTTGCAAAAAAAAAAAAGAAAGATATATGTACTTTTGTTATTAAGATTTTTCTAGTTCAAGCCCATTTGAGGTCGCACCTAAGCGGAAGGCGACTAAAGATGAACGAGCCCAAGTCTATGTTTCACGGCGAATGAGTTCGTACTCTGATTCCTTGACAAAAAAGCGAGTAATGGAGTCTGTGATGATGCAAAAAGCGACTTCGTATTACGGATACCGCGTAGCCTGGCGGGTGATGAGTCGCGGTCCTGACTAAATAACCCCGCCCTAGCGAAGTGATCGCACCTAAATAAGACGATCGCTGCGCGCAAGAAAGGGGGGTTCATAAAGTAACCCATCCGGTCGCACCTAAATAAGGCGATCAGCGATTGCAGCGTCAATAAGATAATCAAAACCCAAAAAAAAGTTAGGAGGCGGGCATAAAAACCCAATGTTCAAATTCATTGAGAAGAAGAAAAGGCAAAAACTGGAAAGCAATAAAAGAGAACACAAAGCAACAAAAGCAAACATCCAAACAACCTGATATCGATTTTTCATCCTCAACAATTATCAAACAATCGGGTTAGAAGCGATTCAGGTATGTAATCCATCCATTCGATTTGTAAATATGTTCGAACAAAAACCAAAAAGTAAATAAAAAACTACAAGTATTAAAGACATTGTTCGAGCGAAAGTAAAAGAAGACAAAAATTACCTGGCGTATATTAAATGAAAAACAAAAATAACATCAAGAGCAAATTCATAATTGGGGTGAAGCGAAAAAGAGATGTCGAACAAATTGTGTTTAGCCCTAAGCAACAACTCAGCCGGTATGGTCGGTACCCAAATGCTCACCGAAGGTACATTTCTTTCGATCCGCCAGAGGTCCCCCTTTGCTCGAACACGCACCGATCGGTCGAACTCGATTTGGAGATCTTGGCAGCAACACGGTGGTATTCATGTAACGAGACATCTTCCTCATCATCGAATCGGATCATCAACTTTGATCGCCGGGAAGAATGGAGAAATCCGCAGATCGTTCAAATCGACATTGGAAGGTTGCGATCCGGTGGGTTGTCGATCGTCTTCTTTGCCCGGATATAAGAGGGCAATTTGTTGGTTGGATGCATGCGAGAAGACGGAGACGGATTTGTCGGCGAAGGCACAAATGTAAGAGAAGTTGGACATGGAATCGGCATACTCATCATAAATGCAACTTTGAATTCTCGAGACAAGCAGTGTTGGTCTCCTCGGCAATGATGATTTGTTGGCGAGCACATCCTCTCACTTTCCATGGCCTCGGCCCGATTTCGGGTTCTGGCTCAACATTCATCTCTTCTGAGCTCTTAAGTATCTTTGACCACCTCCTCGAGAGTGATTCGATCTACCTCAGTCGTCGTGAGCATCCTCACTCTGTGCGGCGAGCATTTTCACCGAGATTCGCGAACATTTTCACGAGCCTTGAGCATCCTCCAACCTTTGTGGGCCTCATTTGTCTTGGGGATGCATGTTCTGAGACGACCTTAGTTCATCAGAGTCTGTTATTTCATGGCACTAGCGAAGTTCTGATTAAAGCCAAGTAGTTGGCATGGAGGTTTGTGGGGTGAACATAAACTTTCTCAAACGACCATAGATTATTACTGAAGCACGAGACCAGACGCATATTTTCCGGTGGGACCCGTAGTGGACTCTTCATTTCGATTGGTCCATCTTTCGAGCAGAGTCGCACCTTCCCCGAACATGCTTTCGGGGAATGCGGAACCTTGCGAACACTCGGCGGCAGTAGTTTTTGATTGGGCATCAGGGCGACAACACTCTCAACCTACATATATATTCGAGCAAATAAATATGAAAAAGTTAGCGAAGTAACCAAAAAGTGACGGTCAGAACAAAATATACTGCTTTTGCAGGCGGATCCCATCCAGAATGATTTATCCTCGGGGGATTTGGGGCTCGGGATTCAACGGAGTCCATGATCGGGGGTCCAAAGTGGGAGGTGGAGAAGATGTGCCAACCTCCATTTCAACGATCGCGTGAAATTGGATGGACCCGGAGGCGACATTTCTCGATCGCCGGCGATGGGGTCCGAGTCACCCCTAATGGCATCGAGTACTCGTCGAACTGTTTGCTCAATCTTCGTCCAGAGTTTGTTAAACAGCCCCTGCTGGCGATTTCCACCCTCGGTCTCTTGGTGGGGGACATTCCTTGACCCCTTGCTCGGCGAGCGAGTACTCCTTTCTTCGCTCGATTCCCCAGGCGGGGCCGGATCCGAGCCTTGCTTGCTCCCTCTGCGCCATTATTTGAGCCTCGCCTCCCTTCGAATGAATCAAGCTCCTGTGGCCTTTTTCTCCGAGCCATCTCAGTATGTTCAGATGTACTCACAGCAATGGTCCTGAGGGAAAGCTACAAACAAAATAATTCATTATGCACAAAAGGTTAACAAATGAGCAAAAATGTCACAAAGCTTATACAAATAAAAAGGCAATCCTTTTTGGTAGGATTAACAACAACAAGATGATGAGGAGAATGCGAACATGCCTCATTTCTTCCTCGATCGGCGGGTGTTTGAGTTCTCCTGCACCGTTCGGCGAGACTCGGATCAATTTGCCAAATTTACTAAAATAGCCGTCGTTGGTCTCTTATCATCCGTAATTTGGAATCCACGTAATAAAAAGCGAGTTAAAATAAGTTCAAATCGAAAAGACACAAAATCACTTACTTGGTACACCCGAAGTCGATTAGGGGATGTCTAAACGAGCATTTGGTTCACTTCAGAGGCGGGCTCTTCAATCGCCCCAACGAACCAAAACTTTTTCTTCCAATCTTGATTTTGTTGCGTACATCCTCAATGATTTTGCACTTGGCATTGGCATGAACAACCACCGTGTTCACCCCAGGGCCGGGTCAAGTGCACCAATCGAGCAAGTTCGATTCTTGAGGATAGTATCTTGCCGTCTTGCGAACAAAGTCGAAGCTCATAATCATGTACCACCCATTAAAGCCAAGTGCGTGATGGTAATGTGTTCCATTCCACGAAAACAAGCGGGTGATGGCGGATGGAGAAATCGAACCCGAACTTCCATTGTGTACAAATTCTGGCTGACCACAACCCTCGGGGGTTAATTGGTATTCATCGGGACACGGTGCTTGAGAAAAAAGACATCTTTTGGGGTTTCATAATTCCTATGTGGCCAAGGTGAGCATATCTGCATCAATTACGCTTTCATTATCTTGCTCCATTTGGTGCTCATTCTCAACCCTAATCCTATGAGGTTGCTCGGGCCAATCAAAACTATCTTGAGCATTATACTCGTTATATGTTGGACTATGAGGACACCAGCAGGTATATCAAGCTCGAAATTTTGCTCACCAACTACCCTATGTTCGATTCGGTTATATTTGACCCGTCAAAAATTCCCCCACAACAACATCATCATTCCTATCTCATCGACATTATCAATGACCCTAGACCCAATTTGAATTTGGGGCAAGAATTATCACTTGAATCGTCCAGAAGAATCATTGCGGACCAAGTCTCCTATCAATTCATTTAGGGCTTCGCGGAATCGGAGGAAAAAACGGCAAGCGGTTGCCAAACTTATAGCAATTCTGAACCGAGACATTAAATCTCCGATGCATTCTTGTCGCCATGGGGGATTCTCTTGATGGGGAAGAAAGAGGAACTATGGTGGTCGATTCTAGGGAAACGAAGAGTTTGAGCGAGAGGCCATAATCACAATTAGAAAGAAATCTGTGATTACGAGTAAAATTCTTCATTGGAATGATGAAGCCCACCATTTGGAAATTTTCAGACATAAAAAAAGATTGAAAGACAAAGGTGAAAAAAGAAGAAGGAAGGAGAAAAAGGGTTTAAAGGCGGAGAAAGAGGTATATATAAATATTGGATTCAATTTGAAAATCCGGCCTGAGAATACAAAGCGACATCAACTATGGCCCGATAAGATCTTAATAGCGGGCCCTGTTGAATCAAGCGAATTTGGGGGTATTGTTGTGTTCGATATGATAATTCATGATTAATCGAATCGTAAGAAGCGACACGTGTAATATCTATTAAAATAATCATGACCAATAGAAAAGTATTATTTACTTCGGATCGAGAAGAGAATTAAAAGAGCGAGTCGAAAAAGACCCGGACGTCACGAAAAACTCGGATATCGAGAATTCGGTATGCTTTCGACCCAGACATCTGAAAGGATCAAATATCTGAGAAATTGATATGTTCGCCGGCTCGAGATCCACGAAACCCTCGGATATCACGAGTCGATATCTTTCGCGGCCAGACATCTGAAAAGGATCGGATATCACGAAATTCGGTACCCCTCGGATATCTGAAGGCTTTCGGATATCGAGAATTGATATAGGGCTTCGAGAGATGAAACCCTCGAGATATCACGAGGGTCGGTATCTTTGCGGAGCGTCACGAAAGGCTGGGAGATATCTGTGGTCGGAATGTTCGCACTCGAGAGATCCGAAACCCTCGGATATCGGTATCGGTATGCTCGCAAACACAACATGCTCAAGACTCGGATCATCTGAAAAAGGGTCGAGTGCTCGACACCGATATCCGACCCGAACATCCTGAGGGCTCGGTGTGCTCGGCGAGGACAATATTCGACATAATAGCCCGACATTGTTAAAGGGGCGAACAAAGCGTCAATAAAGTAAAAAGATTAATTTGGATGACCAAAAAGAGTGCCTTAGGATAAGTAAGCTCCAAAGATCAATCTATAAGATGAAGATTTGGAGCGTGGCAATATCACGGATTCTTGCATGATCAAAGTCTCCGACTCATAACGCGATTATTTCATGCTTGTGAGTCTTTATAAAAGGAAAAAAAAAGAAAGAGGTTAGGAAAAATTTCCCGGAAAAAGTCATACCCACACTTGAGAGGTGGGGAACGAAAAAAAAAGCGAGTGATTATCCACACATACGAAACCCTAGCACTCATATGCTAACTCTCGGATTATCTTCATACGATTAGCGATTAAAGTCTTCATAAGATGTATCAAATATTATGCAATGTAAAAGCTTCGTAATACCACATCGGCTTAGTATGCCCCCAGTAGTCATTTCTGTATTTGGGTCAACAAATTCATCTTATTTCTGGTTTATCGTACCGCGTGCATGTTTTGTTTGTGAGTGGTTCCCAAATTAGCCAAATAATACTTTTCAGTAAAAATTTTCGTGACAATACTCAAAGCAGTTAGCAGCGGTCTTGACACTCATTCCTTCCACATGTCTCCGAATGTATTGGGAGGCCCGGACCCTTTGTGAATGAATGCATAGGTTATCCTTCAAGCTATCTTTGCCACATCTATATCTCCTCTCTTAGCGATTTCTCATTATAAGATGTCTTTCCTTTAGTGTGCTCGTTTGACTCGTGGACTCTTGGTTCTCTTGAATTTACAAGCGCCCTTGCGGATATTGTTGAACAAATTGAGAACACCATCAAGTCCACTAAGAAGATCTAGAGCCCAATCGATTCTTTCCTTTGCTTCTGGCGACTCTTACCGACTTCCATGGTTGAGTCGTTGATGCATTTACGCTTCGATCGTCCATTTTGATGGCTACACTTCCCAAATGGAAACACACTAAAAGAGACGGATAATTTACGGAATCTAAATCGATTGGAAATCCGAGTCAGTGTATGCCAGATGGGGATTGGAGTGTCGGTGATAAATCAACATTCTATCCAGAGTTCTTTTCGGACACGAGAATGTTTTTAAGCGTAGATCGATATACTTTCACTGGGTTACTTTGATGTCTTGCTACCATGCCTCTCGGCCCAGCGGATATCGGTCTCGTACACAACATTGCATACATAAGGTTTAGGCGGGCGAAGCACAAGGAATGCCTTTCATGTCATCTATCTCCTTTTGCGTCTTAGGGGACATTTTCTTGGATAGATGGATTCAAGTCGAAAAGGTACAAATCCTTTCTTGGAATCTTGCATCTTTGAAGCGTTTCAAGGCGGTGTCTATGTATGAAAACTTGCAATAACCCGATTATCCTTTTCTTGTGATCTCAAGTGATCTTGATCCCAAGGATGTTTCGAGCTTTTCACTAAGTCTTTCATATCAAAAATTTTTGAAAACCATGCTCTTCGTCGATAACACCTTCACATCGTTCAGATGATCGAATGTAAATCTCGTATAGTACTAAGAATACAATCTGATTCGACACCGCTTTTTATACACACAACTTTCAAACTTGTTTTGATCAAACCCATAAGACTTTATAACATGATCAAAACATTGGTTCCAAGCTACGGATGCTGTTTGGTCAGTAAATGGACTTCTTGAGCTTACAAACTAGGTGTTCTTGGCTTTGTTTCAATGAAACCTTGGGGTTGTTGCATATAGATCTCTTCATCAAGACTTAGTTAGGAAAGGCGTCTTGACATCCATTTCTTGATTTCAAAGTCAAAATGTGCGTGTCGATAAGAGAATACGGATGGACTCAAGCGGCTCTCTGCGAAAAAGTTTCCTCATAATCGATCCTTCTTTACGAGTGTAACCTTTAGCCACTAGTCTTACTTTTAAAGGTTTCAACCTTCCGTCACATCCTCTTTTCTTATATACCCACTTGCATCTAATGGGTTTGGCCCCATTAAGTGGTTCTAGCTCCACGCTCTATTATGAAACATAGAACCCATTTAAACTTTCATTCTTTGTTTGCCAAGAATCGCATCCTTATCTTGGGTGCCTCATCATATATCCATGGGTGCGATTTGTCTTGTCCAGGGAATCAAGTCAAGGGACTCTCCTATTCCCATGAATCTCTCGGGTGACTAACAACCCTCCCACCTCTGACAAAGGCTCGGTTTGAAAGCGTGTCGTTTGGTATATCATCTGAAACCGGTTAGTTGGCTGAGGTTTGCCATCTAAAGCTCATTTAAAAGGTAATCTCATACGGGTTTCTTTGGTTCATATAGTCTTCTTCCAAAAACTAAAGTGGGTCTTTGATGACCACTTTTGATCTTGGGACTATAGAACATACACCATTTTGTTCCTTGGGTATCCTACAAACAACCTTAATTACGATTGAGGATCCGACTTCCCGAACTTCCTTGTCCAACACGTAGGAGGACACCCCAAATTCTCATGTGTCTCTCATACTAGGCTTGCGCATGGGTCCACAATTCTTTGGGAGTTTTGGGAACCGATTTGGATAGCACCAAGAGAGAATGTAAGTCGTTATTCCAGCATAACTCATCATTGATCTAACCATTTCCAAAAGAATTATGTTTCTTAGTTCTGCAGCCCCATTTTGTTGAGGGTTCGAGTGCGATGTTTAAGAAACAATCCCTTCATCGAGATAAGTAGTTCAAAAAACTCATTCTTTGAGGTATTCGCCTCCGCGATCGGATCGTGAGACTTGATACATTTTCCTTATGATTCTCTGTTTGAGCCTTAAATTCTTAGAATTTCTCAAATGGCTCGATTCATGCTTCATAAGGAAAATGTACCTTGAGTAATCATCAATGAAATTACTCATAACCTCCTCTTGCTTTGGTTGACATTGGACTACATACATCTGTGTGAGCGATCTCTAACACTTCTTTGGCCCTATTCCTTTTTGGCTCCAAATGCCCTCTAGGTCATATTACCCTCCAAACATGATTCGCATGTTGGAATTTGTTCAACAGAGATGCTCCGGTGAACCATCTTTCACCAACCTTTGGATCCTCTTTGGATTTATATGACCTAATCTTAGATGTCAAAGAAGTGTCTGGTTCACGTCGATGAATGTTTTCTTTTCTTGGAAAGCAGTTGATGTGTTATAGGATACATTTAAGTGAGTGGTGTCTATTGATTAATTGCATAGAGATCATTCAACAACGTTCCATGATAGATAAATTTATCAACAAGAAAAATGGTAACAACTTTATTAAAAAGTAACGAATATCCATCATAAAAGTTTAGAGCGAAAGCGAATTCTTTTAAAAATTAAGTAGCGTAAAGAATATCTCAAAAATTAAAACAACTTGTCTTCAAAAGGCGGGTGCACTTCTCCCTACTGCCCGGTATTTGCCACTCTCGTAGCATCACCCGGTGTGATGAGGACCTCCTCCACTAAGTTGCGGGTAAAAGCTTGAACCCTGTAATGTGAAACAAACATGATTAGTGGATCGTATCCACCACATATAAAATGGGAGGCATCACGCCCGCTAAACAAGTTTCAAACAACTAGTGCGTGAGAATTACCTTTCTTTCCATCCCTTTTGGGTTTGGAGCAGTGACCTCTAATGTCCTTTCTCACACCCCATGATTGAAGCACTTCCCCCTTGGCTTATTCCTCCACCACCCTTATTCACCTTATCTTTGCCATTCCGCCGCTTGAGTTCACTTGCTTGTGGCCTTTGTTCCTTTTCTTGTTCTTACCACCCCTTGGTCTAGAATCTTGTCCGTTACCCCCAAGGGCCTACCTTGATGCGGACCGCTCTGCGAGAGACTAAAGCTTACCTTGGTCGGCATCGAGAACCGATTATTCATTTGGTAGTTGACTGAATTGTTCAAAAGCTTTTGGCGAAGAATGGATTTGAAATCGATTTGGGTCTCGATAATTCGAAAAGTACCTCAAGTTTAGTAAGGTGAGCCATCATCACGGAAGCGTCTTTCTTCAGGCGTTCCTCACCATTTTCATAAAACAAGTCCCTCATGGTGATTTGGCCAGCCCACGGTTACGATGTTGAAACATAGCTTTAAGACTAGTCATGATTTCCTTGGCCGGTCTCAGCGTTACGGTGTTGGTGTTGCAACACATCTGGCATAAAGCAAGATGGTACACTTTGCCATTTCGTTAGACCGCTCGATCGTATACTCTTTCTTAACCGTTTTTAGTGGACTCATCGATGGTTTATCCGGTTTAGGTGTGGTTAGAACCAGTTATGGCTTTGTGCGGTGAGGACAATAGTGAGTTTTTCGATTCAATCAACAAAATTTTCTCCATTTGAGCAAATTGTCTTCGGTATATTGAGCAGTGGATTAAAAGGTTGCGACATGATGAACTAAAATAAATAATAATATGCATAAGCACAAATATATCACAAGGTTCGATCACATGCATCATATTAAAATCTCAAAAAAATATGAACATGCATCAGCCAACATCTCAAAAGGTTTAAATAAGCCACGTTGGGTGGGTCATTATTTAAACACGTTCAAACGAGTTACAAACAAAACGATTTACAAACCTTTAATATCAGTTAATAGTTGGCTCCCCTTGACCAATATAAAATTGGCCGGGGACTTAGGAATATATGCATATCAATTTTATACCTAAGTAATAACCATGATTAAATCTGGGATTATTATTTCTCTTTGATCGAGCCTCGTTGGGAGGGTCATAAATACCACTAGTAATAACCCACAATCATCCGTTTTGGAATTCATTCATGTGAAACCTATCTTTTGACCGTCGTTGGGAATTTCTCAAAAGAATTCACAAATAAATAAATCATGGAGGTCAAAAATTAATTCATTTTATTATCAGGAATAAAATTGTCAATTAATTATTTAAACATACTTAGTAATTTTGAAGGTGAGATTTTTTCCATTTGGCAACCCTCGTGCAAACACATTTAAACAAATTTAAATAAAGCATAAGATAGCACAAATAAATCAAGCAAAAGCAGAAAAATAAACATATTGGGAACAAATTATCCATTGTCGTGGTTTGATTTTTCTTGACTTGATCTTGAAGAAATCGTCTCGAATTTCTCCCCTTCGTTAGTCTCAAAAATACTTCATCTCGAAACTCGCTACCCCAGCTTTTTCTTGGCCGGGATGTCGCCCATCCGACTGCCACTCCTTTAAGGGCGACTCGGCGCGCCCGGCGGAGCCTCTGATCTCTCAACACCCTCAGCGATGTCAGCGGTCGGCGAATCTCGGCGGCGGCAGCAGCGCCTTCACTACTTCTCGCCGCGACCTCGGCGCCGCCGCGTATCCGTAGCGTGCCCTTTTCGCCAGCGTCATCCGCCCCATCCCCGGCTTTGGAAGCGCCGCGGTACCCATCATCGCTAGCGCCCGCCCGTCTTGTGGCGGCCACCGCCCTGCGCGGCGCTGCCCGGCCTGGCCCTGCGCCCGTGCGTGCCAATAGCTCCAGCGCCCGCCCTGGCCTTTTGTTTACGGATTTCGTCCTTTAATTCGCCGTCGTCCGTTCCAGATCCGGTTACAATTTATTTACAAAAAATAAATAAACCTAGATCTGAACTAGTCTATTACATTGATCAAATCAAACAAATCCTAGTCTACTCGTGGATTTTCTCACGAGGCAAAACAAATCGAGCGAATCAATTAAAACCACAATTTATATGCATGCGTAAATAAACACATTAAAATCCATGACAATTGGATACGCCAAAAGCAGATCGCCGGTTCTACTATCAATTTCAAATTTAATGCCCGTGAATTAAATTATAATTTAAAAATTGAGCTTTAAAGTAGTGGATCGATGCGGTTGTTGGGAATGAGTTCTTGAGATCTATTAGGTGAATATTTAAATACAAATTTAATTCTTTAATTATTACTAGCATGAATTAATCCTATATTAATTCAAATAATAATTGCAACAACATATCATGCATATAAAAAGCCCACGTAAAACCCTGGCATGCGGAATCTCACAGTTTCGTGAGCGTACCTCTCGGGATAGCGGTGACTTGATCGTGCGGACTAACCAAAAGGACTTCCCAAGTATTCCTTCAGCCCTTGCTCAACTATCCGGTGGAAGGACACTTGTCGAACAATTAACAAAAAAAAAAAATAAACTTTGTTGCACCACCTTTGTGGATTTGCTAATTTTCGGCACATGGAATTGTGTTTAGAATGAAAGAATCATCCCTATTTATAGGGAGAGGGGTGGTCGAAATTCTTGTAGAAAATCAATGTGGAAAAAGACTTTTCTTGGTCACCAAGAAATCTTGAATATATCTCACTATATTTTTTTCCCATAATTAAAATATTCCACAAAATCCCACCTCTCAAATATTATGGAATTTGAAAATAATGCCTTGCAAGATTCAAGATTTGAATCTTCTTGAATTTATGAGATATTCTTGTATTTCAAGAAATACATATCTTCCATAATATCTTTTCAAGAAAATCAAGAAAATCTTTCTTGTCCGTTATCTTCAAATTTTCGAAAATTCTATATAGATAACCAAGTGGGAGATTTCTTGAATTTAATGAGATAATCTTGTATTCCAAGAATACATATCTTCATTCCATAACAAAATTCAAAGAAAATATTTCTCCTCTTTTATCCATAAATTCGAGAAAATTAGGGAAAAAATTAAGCAACAATATTTATTTTATTTTAATCACATTTTTAGGTTAATGGATTTTATTTGTTGGGCTACTCGAGGGGCCTTTAGGAGAATTAAGATTGGACCTTCTAATGGACCTTGAATATCTAATATTGAGCCACAATATAATTCAAGCCCATAAATATTAATTAATCCCACTACATAATTAATATTACACTATCCATCTTTTAACCCATATTACAGTCAATATGGCTCCCGGTCATTATTTCCCGTGTTTAAGATTATCTAGTCCATTAATTAATTCAAGCCCTTTGAAATAGCTTTCGTTAATTAATATCTTTTGTCCTTGGTCGAGAGCAGTTCAACATTATTATCCATACAGAAAACAAATTCCACTTGCAAAGATTTGGTATGATAAATCTTATGAACCTCCCAAGGGGCAAATCAAACAAAGCGTGCTGCACCACGATTCTTCGTATTAAATCTTAGCAATCACATGTGACCAATAATATTGCCCAAGATAAAAATTATTGAATCTCTCTTTGATTAAGCTACCCATGATAAGTCAAAGCAATAGTTACCAATCCCGTGATCTATTTAAGGGGCGAAGGTTAAGAAATAACGAACGGCGAGGTCTAATTCTTCCTTGTTGGAGTTATGAATAATTTATCCTCTGTAGGTCTATTCATTTGTCGATCATGCACTAGTGTAATCTCTTGGTCAAGACAAACCAATCGAGGCCTTACACCTCAACCTTTTCGCGATGGGTTGTTCATTTCCATCTAGGTCGTGAATGGCGTACTTTTTAATTTTATTAATTTAATCTTACGTGATGCGGTATCACTAAATTTCTAATGTATCACGTATGAATTATTGAGCAGTTATGCGATAAATATATGTAACATTCAATCTATTTAAAGCATCGGTGATAAACAATTTATTTTAGTAAATAAGTCTGAAAATTCAGTTTCGATTATACAAAGTAAAAAGCATACTTTTCAGTATAATCCCAACAAGGTGCTGGGGTTCTCTCTGTTCTTTGGGGTGAGGGACTTCGCTCGAGTCTATCTTTTCTTGATATTTATTGCCTTGGCCTTGTGAGGCCTCTTGACCGAAAAAGATCCTTCCCGGGTTTGGCGTGGTCCTGCTATGCGTCATTCGGGGTTGATCCTCTAAGGCCCAAGCTTGGTGTAGCCCGCAATTTGGCTTTCAGAATAAGCGTCGGTGGATCGGGTTTTGTCCTTTATTTGGATTTCGTCGATAGCATGGGGTGTGCTGGGGCCCGTGAGAATTGACTTCCTGGCTTTCTTTTTGGTGAGGTTTCTCATAGCGAGGTCCCTCGTAATGGCGTTCCTTGCGGTTGGGATTTTTTCGGCGAGTCCCCGAGGCGAGTTTCGCCGTGCATTTGGACTACCGCTTTTGGCGCTACGGTTGGTCGTAGTGCGGTCGCCCGGTATGACTCCATCTCGGCCTATCTTTTGCGTAATTAAAGTGATGGCCTCATTGATATCTTCGAGAATGCGGATCTGCTCGAGCCTTTGAGCAACTCAGATAGTGGGTCCTCGACTTTGTAGTTCTGCTAATGGTAGGACGCTAGCCCGCTTCATGGGAGTGACATGAAGGCTCTTTGTCTTTCTCTTGGAGATGAAAGTAAGCTTGAGACATGGTTGGGTTTTTAGTGATTTGAGTGATCATAATGGGTTTATGTGGAAGATTAAGTGAGAAATACTCAATGAAAACACTAACAACTTAGCTCGATATTTCTTAAAAAGAGTACTCTCCTTCTAAGCGTCAATTGTTGTGTACTAAAATATGTTAATTATGGGTTAATGATGTGTACGTTGATCTTAGTAACACAAACAATAAATGTGGAAAGTGGATTGCATTTATGATAGTCGAATGTTTGGAAGAATAAGTGTTAAGCAATAAATTGACAAGAGTTTAGGTAGGATATTGATTTCTCTCCCTTTCTTGGGTCATAAATGAGCCCGTTTATAGTGGTGGGGAGAGTGGAGCTCACTCTCCCGGATACAAATCTGATACCTAAAAGTTAATTTTGTAAAATATTAAATGTTACAAGGCCCGATGTGATCAACTTGTCCCCGAGCTCGTGGGGAGGTCGACGAGATTTGGTGACCTCGCGGCCTCCATTCTATCATCACCAAAAAGGTAATTTCGGATTTCAGGGAATTTTAGTAAAAGTACCTTATTTGGTCATTGAGATTATCGTGGCGAATTTCCCAAACTCAACCCTTAAAAAAACATTCTTTGCTTTGGTCTCTGAAACATGTCTCATCATAGTAACTCCTCTTGACCTCGGCGGGGGCGGTCGGCGACGTTACTTTCTGGTTAAAGGCTTATTATATGTTCCTCAATTGGTCTCAGATATGTTGGTCACCTTGCTTTCCCTTGATCAATCGTTGGCGACATGCAATTTGGGTCCCCGATCGCGTGATATGCCCCTGACGAGGATAAGTGTTGGGGTTATCTTTGGAAAATATGTTTTTACTTTGTATAACCAAACTGAAAAATTTCTGTCTTATTTATTGAAATAAATTATTTATCACATATGCTTTAAATATCATTGATTGTGACAAGTGTTTTGCAACACACTAACCTCTCAAGTATAAGAGAGTAGGTGTGGGTGCCGGTTAAATCGATCCATGGGACTAGGATGGTAAATATAGCCCAATTGCTATGTGTTGTGCATGATTATAGTGTGAAACAATTTGAAAACTTAAAACAAGCAATTTCAACAATCAAACAAAGATAAACAATAAGCGAGCAAGCTAAGAGAAAACAATTAAATAGCAAGCGAGTTTGTTCACTAGCGAAGAAGATGTCTTTCGGGTGTTTTTCCTTGTGAGGCGATTGTCAAAAAAGATCAATTATAGTGTTTACCTCTATTTCCGGTTATTCCATAAGGGCGATCACTAAACATATACCATTCTCGTACTTGGTAAGCATAGGGTACGATATCGGTTGAAATCCTAGGATCGAGAGGTGAATCTCCCTTTGTTAACCCGGGTAATTGCACGGATATGGTCATCTAATTAGCTAACTACTCCGTCACCGTGTGTTCCCACTTGTAGACTAAGTTTGATTTCTCCTATGTGTTCTTCACTACCCACCCGAGTTTTTAACTTCAAAGAAGATAATGTAGATTAGGGAGGTTCTAAAGTATCTACCCAACTCTCGTTGTGATAGGACTTAATCGACTCAATTGAATTGAATTAAACCAATACCCGTATACTAAACCGATCTACCCAACTCTCGTTGAAGTAAACTAGTAAAAACACACAAGCTCATAGCAAAACCACCAAAAAAGAACAATAAAATTCCCCTAATATAAAGGATAACCATCAATAGAAATAAACATCCATAATCAAGCAATTAAACAATCATCATCACAATTCCAAACACCCAAACACTAATAACCTTAGACCATGGTGCACAAGGCAAAACTCATGGCTAAACAACAAGAAATCATAGAACCCATATCAAAATAAGCAACAATAAAACAAAAGAAAGAAAGAAACACCTTATTCTTAAGATTCAAGCTCCAAACCATACAAAATCCATCAATACTCCAAGATGACTTGCTTAAAACTGAAATTGCAACTATATCTATGATATGCTATGACTATCTAAGCTATCTATGGAAGAAAAATTGAAAAACATGTAAAGTATTCGTTGCAGCTCTCAAAAGTATCACTTGTTCTCTACTCTATCTCTCTCCCAGCTGCTGAATGTTTGCAAAAATGAATTCCTGGCCTTTTATATGCTTTTGATTCCTCTGGCACGTGTCCCTAGGTCAGAAATGGGACCTCAGATATTTTTGGCCTGCTCGACTCGAGCAGGGGTGAAATCGTGCACCCGTTTTCATTTCTCTTGCTGCTCGACTCGAGCAGTGTTGCTCGACCAAATTTTGGTCGAGCAACTCTATTCTGAAAATATTGCGAACTTATCACGTGCTTTCTACGACCCGGAAGGAGGTCGAGCACTTTTTACTCGACTTTCGGCTTGACCCTCGCTTTGACATTTTTCTTCAAAATCGCATTTCCACAAGCCCGATTTAGGCTCTGCTCGACTCGAGCCATCTTGCACGAATCGAGCAACTGCTTTTAAACAACTTCTTCATTAAACCTTCATTTTTGACTCAATTCCTGCACAATTGCAACACCAAAGCATTAGATGAACTTTCATAACAATTCCAACCATATAATAGCTAAAATCAAAGCAAAATCATCACTCCAAGCTAGGAAATAACACAAAACTCAAGCAAAATCGCACTAATCAACCCCCCAAACTTAAAGATTTGCTTGTCCCCAAGCAAAGAAAAGAAAACCAAAAGGGGTGATTGCTTGAGACAAAACATCGTCCAAGTCAAAGTTCAAGACAAGACAAACCAACTTTTCTCTTCATGAACCACATTGTCAATTGAACTCTTCACCACTTCATGCCAAACGTGATCAAAATGTAACTCGGTCAAATGCACTCATTCATCATTCTCTCTTTGGTAGTGTATCCCTCATCCCTCGTGTGTATAGGGGTCATGCATCTCTCCAATGTCAATCCACACAAATGAACGACCATAAGCTTGCCCTTGATCTCAATTCTATACCATCTACTTAGGCATCATCATCTAATCAAAGAGGTCTTTGCAAGGTTGTAATGTAGGGCTCTTTGGATGGGTAGGGTATGTATGGTATAAGTGACAACATTCAACTTGTGGAGCTCAAGAGTCGGTCTAAAGATTCAATTGTTCCAAACTCTCATCTTGACTTCATGCTTTCTTAGAGTCATTTTTTATGAACTCTTACCCACCCAACACCTATCCTCACCATTTTGGCAACCTCACACTTTTATTTTCCAAGGGTTTTGGGAAACTTTGTTCCCCCCCCCCCCCTCTTTTTTTTTTTAATTACACACAATTTCATATTCTATCATTCCCCACTAGGCCATTTTTTCTTTTTACCTCTTTTCCCCCCCTTTTTTTTCTTTTAAATCATTCCTCCCAACTTTGAGTGTGTACATCATTTTCTAACTTTTATTTCACAATCGTTTCTCCCTAGATATCTCACTTAAGCTCCCCAAATTGACCAAGGATCAAATGGACTTTCGAAACAATGGGCACTTTGGTTACATGATGTAGCTTGTCAAGAAAAAGGATTACATGGCTCAAACGGGCTACTATGGAAATTATTTTCTTTTGGTAGGGGTAATATTTGGTCAAGTGACTTCATAGAACAATGAAATGCCTCTTATCCTCTTAGATGATCCCTCTTAAGTCAAGTTTCAAACAAATTCGAAGGACAAGTTCTAGCATCACAAGTATGGACGACCACTCAAAGAACAAACATGCAATCAAAATTGAAAGATCACATCAATAGGCTCAAAAGCTCACTAGCTTTGTAATAATGAATGAGCATACTCTTCAAATTTCACTCAATCAAATTCAACAATTCATGAATGAATCTTCTACCATAACAACATAACCTGATTCAAGGAAAGGAGATTCATCCATCCAACTCAAACAAGTTCCACATCAATCACAAACAATCCAAATCCAAGGCAATTCTCACAAATTAATCATTCAAAAGTCAATTCATCAATCAACAAAACAAAGTACCAATCCATCTGGGGAAATTAAACAATTCAATACAAATTCACAATTCAATAAGAACAAACCCAATATCAAATCATATCAATAAGAACAAAGGGTAAAGAGAAGAAATGGCATTTGAGGCCACTTCCCTTTTGATGTGCTCGACGTCGATTTGAGGGGTGGTTGATCGGGATCTTCGTTTGAAGCGGTCTCATAGGGCCCTCATCCAATAGTTCATTTGATCTATTCCATCTTGTTGTGCCCTCATTGCCTCTTCCATTCGTGCCATGTTAACACTCATTGTGTTCATTCCTCCTCGAAGGTCGGCCACATCATGGTTGAGCCCTTCCCAATCCTCTCTCCTCAATCTCCATCCTCCTACTTCCTCCGGTTGGTCCTCCGGTGGTCCAAGACCTAGGTGGTATGGTTCTTCCTCCATTTGCTCTTCTTGATTTCCCCCCATGGGGGCTTCTTCACCACCTTCTTCTTCTTCTTCTTCTTGATTGGGCATATTCGGGTCTTGGAGGTTGGGCACTTGGTTTTGGAGATTTTTCGTATAGGTTGGTGGCGGCATCACGATGTCTCTGGCCCAACAAGTTGATATTGTGCCGATTGCCTAAGACGCTCGTGAGTCGAGGGTTAGGCAAAGGAAAGTAACTATCATCTCTTTACCTTAAGCATAATCGACCTTGGAGGCGACTTACGACTTGTGTGTTCTCCATATTCCTCAAGTTTAGATTCTTACACTCTAGCTCTCCATCATCAAGGTCGTATTCACAATGCTTGGCGATCATGGTCACAAGCAATCCAATTTTGACCTGAGAGACCACCTTCTTCACCATCCTATCGATTTGGAGCATTAAGTACGACCCGACATCAAATTGGTGTTGGTTTAGGAAACACCATAAGTAATAGAGCTCATCATTCGGAACTGAGCCACTCTCGGTTCTAGCAAATATAGTGTTGGCTAGAATCTTCTCCAAGTACCGAATAGTAGGGTTCCGAATCATCTTTGCCTTTGCACTTTTTGATTGATATGGCGGCGGAAATCCAAAAGGCCCTTTGAATAGCACCCTCCAAAATTCTCGAACCGTCCAAAGTCTTATCTTAATGAACAAACCCCCGGCTTTGGTCCCCGGGCACCCTAGTATCTCATTCACTTCCGATCGTATTAAAAGCTATAAGGGATTCTTTTTCTTTGTGAACTCCATCATTATTGGTCTATCCCCATGCTTGTGAACAACCACACTACTCATAAACTCCATGGTAACCCCTTCATTCATGGCGAGTGGTTGTTCGACGGTGATCTATCGAAAAAATATCTCATTCAACCCATTTGGAAGAGGTTAGAATGTCATCAAAAATCCCCATCATGGTCATGTTGGGATTATCTTTGGAAAGTATGCTTTTACTTTGTATAATCGGTGAATTTTGGACTTATTCTTGAAATAAATTGTTTATCAGCGATCTTTAAATATCATAGAATGTTACATATATTTCTTGCATAAGCTTGTTCAATAAATAGTCGTGTTACATTGTAGTTAATTTAGTGATACCCGGATCACGAAGATTAAATTAACGGTCCTTGTAACTAAAAAGTACACCATTCACGACCTAGATGAAATGAACAATCCGCCGTGAAAGGTTGAAGTGTAAGACTCGAGATTGGTTTGTCTTGACCAGAGATTACACTAGTGCATATACGATGCCTTTGAAGAGGACCTACAAGAGGATAAATTGTTGAACTGAACTAGGAAGAATTAGACCTCGATTGGTTCGTTATTTTTTAATCTTCGTCCCTTAAATAGGATTGCGTGTGGTTAGTGCTTTATTTCTTTTGACTTATTACGGGAAGAGAATCAATGAGTTTCAATACTCTATATCTTGGGCAATATTATTGGTCACATCGATTGCTAAGATTTATCAGGAGAATGGTAATGCAGAAATGCGGCATTCGATTTGCCCCTTTGGGAGGTTCATAAGTTTTATCATACCAAATCTTGCAAGTGGAACTAGTTTAGGTATGGATAATAATGTTGAAGCGTTCGCTTTATCAAGGATAAAAAGATATTAATTAATTGAAAGCTATTTGGTGGCTTGAATTAATTAATGGACTGAATAATCTTAAACATGGGAAATAATAGCAGGAGCCATATTAGCGATAATATGGGTTAAGATGGATAGTCTGATATTAATTATGTAGTGGGATTAATTAATATTTATGGGTTTGAATAATATTGTGGCTCAATATTGATAATTCAAGATCCATTGGAAGGTCGATCTTAATTCTCTAAAAAGGCCCCTCAAGTAGCCCAACATAAAGTCAGATGGCGAAAAAAGGTGTTTAAAAATAAAATAAATTATTGTTGCATTATTTTTCCTTTAAATTTGAAATTATTAAAAAAAAAAGAAGAATTTTCTTGAAAAGATTTTTATGGAAAGGAGATAAGTATTCTTGGAATACAAGATTATCCCGTAAATTCAAGAAATCTCCCACTTGGTTTCTTTAATTGTGATTTTCGAAATATATAGAGTAATAATAGGAAGAAGGATTTTCTTGATTTTCTTGAAAAGATTTTTATGGAAAAAGATATGTATTCTTGGAATACAAGAATATCTCATAAATTCAAGAAAGATCCAATCTTGAAAAGCCTCATATTAATTTCAAAAAAAATGGGTTAAATAAAGTTATTGAGATTTTTTGTGGAAAAATATCTGGCATGGAAAGAAGAATATATGGGATATATTCAAGATTTCTTGGAGATCGAAAAGATCTTTCCTAACCTTATTTTTGAGTCCTAATTTTCGTCCCCTCTCTATTATAAATAGGGGATGAATGTTTCATCCACAGTGAAACGAAAATTGGTTTTTCGGAAAAATATCGGCGTCGATAAAATATCAAATATTTTGAAGCGTCGCCAGTTGTGTATTTTTGAAAAAGCGTCGATTGTGAGTGTACAATTCCATGTCTTTGGAAAAATTAGTAAATCCACAAAGGTGGTACAACAAATTTTATTTTCTCTTTTGTTAATTGTTGTTGAGCTGACCCGTTTCCGGTTGGCCGGCGCAAGGACTAGGGAATACTTAGGAAGGTCTTTTGGTGTGTTTTCATCGGCAAGAGACCATTGCCATTTCAAGAGGTAAGTTCACGTAAACTTCGTAGTAATTCATCTCGTAGGATTTCGTAATTTGTTTATATCATGATTTGTTGTTGAATTATTATTTGAATTAATATAGGATTAATTCATGCTAGTAATAATTGTTAGAATTAAATTTTTATTTAAAATTCATCGAATAGATCAAGGCAATTAATTCCCCAACAAGCTGGTATCGAGGCCTTGGTTTAAGACTCTGAATTTTAAATTATAATTTAATTAGTTTTTTCATTAAATTTGAAATTGGATAGTAGAATTGCTAGATCTTTTTTTTTGGGTATCGATTGTCATGAAATTTAATGTGTTTATTTATGCATGCATATAAATTGTGGCTTTTTAATTTGATTAGATTCGAATTCGTTTTTGCCTCGTGAGAAAAATCACGAGTAGATTATAATTTGTTTGATTTGATCAATGTAATAAACTAGTCTAGATCTAGGTTTATTTATTTATTTTTTGTAAATAAATTATGCTTAGGATTAAAAGAAGAGGAGAGCGAAAAATTAAAAAGGCAGGATCGGGGCGGGCGTAAAACAGCGTCATGTCGTCTTGAAAGCGATGCCAAGAAACACGTCTTGAAATCTTGAACCAGAAAAAAACGCCGAAGGGAGGCGAAGGCGGAGGGCAGCCTTCGCGAGAACCTCGAACCAGCCTTGTTGGCAGCGTCTTGAGTGGGCGATACCGCCCGTCTTGTGGTGTATGTGGTAGCGCATGGGCATGGTATGAATGAACTGATGTCCTGAAGCCAGCGATACGCCGAGCGTATAGCGTGGGCGACATGGGCTCTGTGTAGACGCTGCTGCTGCGAGCGGCGCGAGTCTTGGCCAGGCGTCTTGGGCGATGTGGAGGCGTCGAAACGCCGGATGCCTGACGCCACTCGACTGCGGCGGAGAGTGCTGGGCGGGCACTCCACATGAGGTGGTCGATGGCGTGGCTTGACAAGGCATTTTTTGAAACAATCAAGTGGGAGCTTTTTTGAGATGAGCGATGAAGGTTATGAAGCGATTTCTCAAGATCAAGACATGACAAAATTAACCATGACAATTGGATAAATGTGCCCAATATGTTTAATTTTTGTCTTGATGTTTATACGTGTTATGCTTATTTGAATTGTGTTTAAATTTGCGATGCATGAGAAAATATTTTGAAAAAATCTCACTTTTAGAAAATTACTAAGTATCTTAAACAATTAATTGACATTTTTTTTTGGATAATAAAATTGAATTAATTTTGACCTCCGTGATTTATTTATTTGTGAATTCTTTTGGAGAAATTCCCTCCTTGGACCCCGGTCAAAGATATCTTTCCATGAATAAATTCAAGCGGATGATTTTGGATTATTACTAGTGGCGGCGATGACCCCCCACGAGGCTCGATCAAAGCGAAATAATAATTACGTATTTAATCAAGGTTATTACTTAGGTATAAAATTGATATGCATATACTTCCCGAAGTCCTGTCGATTTTATATTGGTCAAGTAGAACCAACTATTAATCTGGATATTAAAAGGTTTTATGCTTGTTCTTGTTTGTAACTTTGCTTGAATGTGTTTAAATAATGACCCACCCGTGGCTTATTTAAAAGCTTTTTTGAGATATTGGTGATGCATGTTCATATTTTTTGAGATTTTAATATGAAACATGTGATCGAACCTTGTGATATATTTATGCTTATGCATATTATTATTTATTCGATTCGATTCACATATATGACCTTTTAATCATTTGTTAATATACTTAAAAGTCAATAAAATATGTATGGAAACTATATTATTTGGAAGCGAAAAAATTATAATTGTCTAGCGCACAAAAGCACAAGTGGATTCTTGACATACCAAAATCGGATGGCGGTGACGGGTGAAAAATCACGGAGGACCCGATAGAGATGTTGTCGTTGAAAATGGTGGAGGACAAACCGTGAGGGATTCGTCCTTAAATTGATGGCCCGTGTGAACAAACTTGAGGTTCGAGTGCAGTTATAATCTGGAGACTCGGATGAATTTGATACTTCACTCTCTGCCCAAAAAGTTTTTGAGCATTTTGGCCTCGCTAGCTAATTTGTTGCAAGCTTTGGTCTCGGCGGAGATGTTGATGGGGCACCAAACTCAAGCTTTGAGCGACAAGTGGTCCGTCTTCATCTTCTAGGCCAAGGGTAGGCAAGAAGAAGAAAGAACCAAAAAGCCATAAGCAATAAAACTCAATTTGTTGCGAAGGCGATGGTAAGATGAGGAATGCTTGTGGTGTCGAGGAAAATCCAAAAGGAAGTGCTTAAGGCTGCGGTGAAAGAGGACAATGGAGGTTTACTGTTCCAACCCCAAAGGGGCCGGAAAAGAAAAGGTAATTCTCCGCACTAGTTGTTGAAACTTGTTTAGCGGTATATACTTCTCATTCGTGGGTAGTTGATCGAGGATCTGGCGACCATGTATGTTTTCACGTTATGGGGTCGGTGACGGAAACAACTTAGTGGGAGTGAAATCCTCATCACAGGCAGATCCGATCTTCTGAGTGGGTAATTTGAAGCGATGGGAGAAGTGCACTGTCTTTTGAAGACAAAGTTTTAGTTTTAAGAGATTTTCTTTATGTTCCCGGTTTTAGAAAAAATTCACTTCCGGTTTCTAAAATTACATTAATGGATACTTAGTTTCTTCTAATAAGAATGACATCATTTCTTGAAATGATGAGTGTATCTGTTATGGGACATTGGTGAATAATCTCCATACAATTCTTGTGCACACCACTCGCGAAATGCAGCGTCTATAACACATCAATTGTTTCTAATAAAAAGCGTTCATCGGGGCGTGAGCGAAACACTTCTATGGCATCTAAGATTGGGACATATTAATCGAAAAGAGGATCGAAGGTTGGTGAAAGATGGTTCTTTGGGTTTCTCCAAGTTGAACCAATTCGACTTTGTGAATCATGTTTGGAGGTAAAAAAATGACCAAGAGGGCATTGAACCCAAGGGAATAGAGCAAGAAGTGTTAGAAATGGATTCTGAGGACATATGTGGTCGATGTCAACAAAAGCAAGAGGAGGTTTCACAGTATTTCGTCACTTTTATTGATGACTACTCGAGAATGCGGTTATATTTTCCTTATGAAGCATAAATCTGAGACCTTTGAAATTCAAAGAATTTAAGGCTCAAGCGAGAGAATCATAAGGGAAAAGCGTATCAAGTCTCTGCGATCCGATCGTGTGGGGCAAGTACCTCGGCGATGAGTTTTTGAACTACTTGTTAGATGAAAGGTTGTATCATTAAGCGCACCGGAACCCCTCAACAAAGCGGGGTTGCGAGGCGAAAAGCAGAACTCTTTTAGAAATGGTTAGATCAATGATGTGTTATGCGGATCTTCCCAAATCGTTATGGGGTCATGCCTTGGAAGCGATGGCTTACATTACGAACTTGGTGCCATCAAATCGGTTCCCAAAACTCCCAAAATTGTGGTGTGGACGGTATGGCCTAGTTTGAGACACGTGAGAATTTGGGGTGTTCGGCCTCGTGTTGGACAAGGAAGCGAGGAAATTGGATCCTCGTCGGAATTAAGGTTGTTTATAGGATACCAGAGGAACAAAGGGTGTATGTTCTATGGTCCCAAAGATCAAAAGGTGGTAATAAGCACCCACTTTAGATTTTTGGAGGAAAGTATATGAGCGAAAGAAGACCAGTGAGATTACCTTAAGTGAGCTAAGGGGGCTAACCTCATTTGCCAATTGTACAAGATGATATACCAAAGCGACACACTTTCTGTAGGAACCTCGTCGTAGTGGGAGGGTTGTGAGGCGACGAAGATTCATGGGGATAGGAGAGTCCTCGGACTTGATTCGGACAAGATGAATCGGACCCGTGGACATATGATGAGAAGCGATCGAGACAAGGATCACGGTTTCTTGGCAAAAAGTCAATGAAAGCGAAATGGGGTCTATGGATCATAGCAGTGTGGGAGCTAGTCCAACCACTTAATGGGGTCAAACCCGTTAGTTGCAAGTGGGTATCAAGAGAAAAGGGGACGGACGGGAAGGGAAACCTTCAAGGCAAGAGCTTGTGGCGAAAAGGTTATACTCGAGAAAGAAGGGATCGACTATGAAACTTTTTCACTGTAGCAATGCTCAAGTCCATCCGGATTCTCTTATCGGTTCTTGTAGCGTCTCGATTTTGAAATCGGCAAATGGATGTCAAGATAGCTTTCCTTAGCGGAAGTCTTGATGAAGAAATCTATATCTGACAACCCCAAGGCTTCATTGAAAAGGGCGAAACGCCTGGTTTGTAAGCTCATGAAGTCCGTTTCACGGACTCAAGCAGGCATCGAGCTTGGAACCAATGTTTTGATCATGTTATAAAAGTCTTATGGGTTTGATCAAAAGCGAGTTCAAAGTTGTGTGTATAAAAGCGTGTTAGGCTGCATTGGTATTCTTAGTACTATACGTAGATGACATTACGCTCGCCGGGAGCGATGTAAAGATGTTATCGGGAGCGTAAGGGCATGGCTTTCAAAAGCAGTTTGATATGAAGGACTTAGGGGAAGCCGGGGCGTCCTTGGGATTTAAGATCTTTCGAGATCGCGAAAAGGATGATAGGAACTATCGCAAAGCTTCATACATAGACCTTGTCTTGAAAGCGATTGACATCACGAGATTCGAAAGGCTTCGTACCTTTGGGGCATGGAATCCATCTATCGAAATGTGCCCTAAGACACAAAGGAGATAGATGACATGAAAGACATTCCTTATAGCCGGTGTCGAAAGCCTTATGTATGCAATGTTGTGTGCAGGCGGATATCTACTTTGCGTTGGCATGGTGGCAAGATATCAAAAGTAACGGGGAAAAGAACATTGAATGGCCGATTAAAAACATTACGAAGTATCACGAAAAGAACTTGAGATAGAATGTTGGTTTATCGGTTAGATAGTCTAATCCCATCCAATTTCTACCGGACTCGGATTTCCAATCGGACTTAGATTCAAAAAATCTACCTCGGTAGTCGTTTTGCATGGGGGAGAAACCGTGGCGTGGAGAAGCGTTAAGCGAAATGCATCATGATTCTACCATGGGCGAATATGTAGGCTGCTTGCGAAGCGTGAAAAAAAGCGGTTTGGCTCAAGAACTTCCTAGTGGACTTGGATGTAGTTTTGAATTTGCCAGCCACAATCAACATTTATTGTGACAATGCGAACGAGTTGTTGCAAATTCAAGGGGCAAAACCCACAAGGCAGCAGTCGGGACACATTAGGTGGTGATGTTTATATTCTTTTGGTTTATAGAATACCGGTTGATAATTCTTGTATAGAACAAGCGATGTAATAGATAGGTCACATATTGAGGGGAACCTCAATATGTATAAATCGAATCTGAAAATCGAAAAACGGTGATATCAAGCCGGGCGGAATCTTTGAGAGAAGAGCGAAGATCGGATCGATCGATCTAGTCGGATATCTCAATTTGAAGTCATAAAAGCTCAAACTCGAGAATACTTGAAGATCGGATGACTTCGAAGATCGGACGGAAGACCTACATCGGTAAGTCTACGCTAGTTGAAGCTAAGTCGGTAGGCGCCGAAGACTCCATCGGGTGGTGATCGATTAATTGTGATCGGTCGACTCTCCGGTGAAAAATGATGTTTCACCTAATCATCGTCTATGATCGAACAAGAAGAATGTCGACCTTAGTTGGAAGAACAAACTTTGAAAAGTCGCGTTCATTTAACCAATAAGAACAAGACCGCGTATGATCGGAGCCGACAATTAAGGGATTTGATCTTTTGCTCTCTCTAGCGGCTATAAAATACAAGTTCACGCTTTTTCGGCCATGCCGTTTCTGAAGCGCGTCACATCAATCCTGCAAACCTACCTAATATAGCACGAAATTCAAATTGCTCTCCAGCGGCTCTTTGATTTCAAGGTCTATAAATATGGGATCACACTTGAGTGAAACACGGAAAATCTTGAACAATCAAGAAGCTCAAGCAATTATCATTTTTCATACGAAGAACACGATCAAGAAGATTATTTTATTAAGTGTTCATCCCATAAGTTCTTAGCATAGAAATCTTTTCATCTAGGCGATAGGCTACCTTAAACACTAGAAAAGATTTCATAGTTGGAACCAAAACAATCTTATCAAACCCGAGTTAGGTTAAGTTGTTTAGCAAATTCAGACTAGGGTTTCTAGTTACGATTTACGGGATCGGTTGAGTGAGAACTCCTTAAATATCTGTCGATTGTCTTTGTGTTGAACTAACATAAAACTAAGTTCGGTTGGTTAAGTTGGTGCCCCCTTGTGATAGGGGAAGAGTGGGCGTGGAATTTGGTTTGTCGAACCACTATAAATCTTGTGTGCCTTTTACGCTTTGATTAGCTGTCTACACAATTGCACACAACCTTTAAAAGCGCATACATATTCTAAGTTGAGATCATTAGCACCAAGCACGATCGATCAAGCTTGACACTTGATCAATTTGGTTAAAAAACTAACTTTGGAATCGATTTATAAAAGCTGGTTTTCACGGGTAAAACTTAAGCTTCAGCACACATCAGTTAAGCGATAGTTCTAGAACTAATACGCCTTGGCGATTAGTAAGTTATTATCGTATTGATTCACTCGCTCTGATCGAATTAAGCGCCCTGCCTTTTGATCTGCACAAAAAGTTTTTGAAGTCTATTCACCCTCCCCTCTAGACTTACGCCCTCGCTAAACAGATTCGGGACCTACAAGTGGTATCGAGGCGGTTGGTTCTCTGACCACTTTGACTTTGTGTATCATCGATTCTTGAGGAAGAATCTTTGTGGTCATTGCCCGATCTTGAAAAACCTTCTTAAAACTCATTCATTTTCCAAAAACACTTTCGGCATGGATAACACCTCGGTATGTATCATGATCTGCGAAGTTCTCAATCGATGAGTATGCAGTTGGGCCATATATATGTCGACCATCTGGGGTTCGATTAGTGGCGAGAATGATGGAAGTCATCGAAAGAGGACCCATCATCATATATTTACGACAACCTGCGGTTGGAGGAGATCGAACTTTGCCGGGGAAGTCTTATGCGAAAAAACCCGGCCTTGATGGATGCGAGAGGAAAGAAGCGCATACTCTGAATCTTATCGCATAAAGGCGTATTATCATGAAAACAATGGATAAGGTCACCAAGGAAAAGATTAAGTATCTCAAATCTGCGAAAGCAATGTGGGATACTCTGTTTGAAAATATCGCGAGGAAATGACCCGGATAAAAAGGCGGCCGTCTGCAAGGCGAGGTGGTAAAGTTCGAAAAATTGAAGATCTTTGCCCATGAAACCATCAGCGAACTCGATGGAAGGATTACTATGTCGATAAACAAGCGAGAACTTGGTAGAGATGTCGATAAAGATATCAACTACAAAATTTTAAGGTCTCTCGCTTTGAGAAATGGGACATGAAGGTCCGCGGTAATCAAGGATTGCCAAGACATTTCAAAAATGAAGCCAAGTAGCTTGTTCTTGAGCCTTAAAAGCTCACGAGTTCGATTTAATTGAGAGAGGACAAGCGGATGAAGATGAGGTGCCCATTTGAAGCCTCAACTTCCGTCGGTTGCTTTTAAAGGCAACGACCGTGATTGAAGACCAATGAGCCCATTGGAAACATCATAAGTCGAGGCCGAGCGGTCGCTCTGCTTTGGAAACTAGAGAAATCAAATACTCAAGTTGGGTAAGTATCGAAGATTCTATAAAAGATTATCAACATAGCGAGGAAGAGATAGGAGATCGGACAAGCAGATCTCGGAAAAGAACCGAATCGATGATCGGAGAGATCCACAGAGATGAAAGGAAAAAAGATAATCTAAATGATGAAAGAAAGATAACCAATCGGACGGAAGAAGCTCGGACTACTATCGAGAAAGGAAAATCACACGATAGATCATCTGAGGGCGGAGTGATTCACGGAAGAAAAGGTTAGTGGATCAGGAGGCGTGCTTCAATTGTGAAGCGGTCCTTCTGGTATGAGCTGGAGACGGACGGCCTTGAAAGGAAGAAAAAGGAGCGAAGAAACAGCGGTGCTGAGGGGCGGAAAAGCCATAGTTCTTGACCGTCGAGGAATTGCCCGATTAAATATCGCCCTCTGAGGACTCTGGATACTCCTCTGTAGAAGATTTACATCGTCGGCCGATCTTTGTTGACTTCTATGGAAATGAAGATCGATATTCTCTTGGATGATGATGAGATCTGCTGATGGTGAGGAGGACCAATCTGGGGTAACCTCCAAACTGCTTTTTGTTACACACTGCTTTATCATTAGCACACTTCTTTGGGGAGATTGACCAACTCTACTCTGAGCAATTGCTTGAGGATCTCTCAATCGATGAACACTTATCTTTATAGTGGAATTTGAAAATGATAATTTGAGGACGAAATAATCGACTTGCTAAAAGAATGATCTCGGTAAAGCCTCTGAACTTAAATAAATTTGAAAGCGCTTTCGGAAAAAGCTTATTGAGGAATTTAAAATTACGAAAGTTAAAGCTTACGATCGGGACAAAGCGGATCAAACGAATCATTAGCAATTAACAAAGCAACAAGGTGATGACTTCAAAATCCTGCAAGCAAAATTCGATGAGCTACATTTAAAGCGTGAAAGTCTAAAATCATCGAGGATAATCTGCGTAAGAAAATAGAGGTTTTTACAAAATCATCTAAAACCGTTCAAGACATGAACACCTATTTTTGAACAACGATTAACAAGAAGGACTTGGGTATGAAAACCCTTCCACGTCCTCAAAAGCCCGGTGATTCATCTCAAAAAAAGGTGTAATCGGGCGAGTTTACAAAAGATACACAAAAAGCCAAACATGTATCTAATAAGGAAAAAAAGACCGGTTGAAGCGGGTAAAGCGGGTGCCTAACGGAAGGGAACAAAATGGACTTTTGGTAAAGCATCGATCGAGAATCAGCGAGAAGAACCCGGTTCTTACGAAGAGACCTCAAACGATCAACAGTCGAGGAATCGAAAAAGACTGACACTGTAAAGGGAAGTCAATCGAGACCCAATCAAAGGTCATTTGCCTAATAAGCATGCTTGAGGTAAAGCAAAAAAAACCACCTATGCGAAAAGATATGAATCTTTTGATGGTAGCGATCGTACCTACCCTATATGTCGAAATCTAGAACAGCTTTGCACCAGAACCCCTTTGGATGAAAAAAGACAAGCGAGAAAAGATAAATCCCAAGTCTTCTAAGTCACCCCGAGGTTCACACTAATAATCATACTAATCGAAAGCATATAAAAAGGCGTATGATTATGTTGATAGGTATGGGAGACAAATCGGGCCTATACGATCTAGCGATCACAATAGAAGTGCTCTCTGTTTGTATGGATCCCCAAAACTAATCCTAACCCCTCGGGACCCGATCGAAAAAGGGGTACCTAAAAGCTGATTTGGCTGCCGAGGATCGCGTGGAGTGCGGCCAACAAAGGAGGTGTGCAAGCAACTATCTGGTACATCGATAGTGGATGCTCAAGGCACATATTTGGAAGCAAACATCTCCTCGGCTCTTACATAGAACGAAAGGCCGCGTGTACTCTTCGGTGATGATAACTTTGGTTATACCAAAGGATTGAAACCTTAGAGAATGATGATGTACAAATATTTGGAGTCTCGTATGTCGAAGGTGCGAAGCACAACCTATTATCGGTTTCACAATTCTGCGACAGCGGATTGGTGTTGAGTTCTCGATTGACCAATGCACTATCAAGAATCGAGCCACTCAATGATTTTGCTAACTTGGTTCAAGAAAGGGGCGATCTACGGTGATTGGAGCAGTTGCCCAAAAAATGCATGCTGATTGTCGAGAGTTCCAAAAGTAGCGGTTGGCTCTGGCGCAAAAGAATGAGCCATCGAACTTTAAAACTCTTAATAAGATAGCAAGGATGTCTCTAGTGGAAGGACTTCGAATGAAGTATTTTCAAAGGATCGGACATGTCTTGCATGTCGGAAGGGAAAAGCAGGTCAAAAACTTCATTCAAGGGAATTTCGGACCGGCATCCGCCAATCTTCTGTTGCTTTATATGGATCTATTTGGACCGATTACACGGTCGGTCTCAGCGGGACGCAAATATACTCTGGTAATCGTGGATGGTATTCCAAGTTTACAGGTTATATTCTTACATAAGAAGAATGAGGCGACAACGAAGATACAGATTTTGCTAAAAAGATTACAAAATGAGAAGAGATTGTCGATTGTAGTAAAAATCGGATCGGATAAAGGTACAAAATTTACGAACTCTTTTATTCTTGATTTTTTGCTCTAAGTTTGGTATCTGACATGAAACATCAATTACCAGGCGCATACAACAAAATGGAGTAGCGAGCGGAGGAGCAGAACTCTCAAAAAAGTTGCTCATACGATGTTATTTGAACATGCAATACCAAGCCGTTTTAGGCGAAGCAATCAACTTTGCATGCCATACTCGGAGCAGATGTCTTGACTAAGGCTCACTACAAAACACCCTATGATTTGTGGAAGGGACCGAAAACCTCGTGTCTCTTACTTCCATGTTTTTGGGTGTAAGTGTTTCATACACAACAATGGGAAGAGTCGGTTGAAGACTTTTTGAGAATTTAAGTCGGATGAGGGTATATTCTTAGGATATTCCTCATCTAGCAAAACTTTCGGGGTTTACAACAGGCGAACCCTACTTGTGGAAGAAACACCCCATGTAGTCTTTGATGAAGCATCTTACGAACAAAGAAATGCGCCTCGAGAACAAGATGTACGATCAACAAGTACACGATGCTCGAGAAAATGGATCGACTAATGATCAAGGAAAAAAAGAATCGGAAAGTAACGGTATACATTCGGATCTAGTTGATTCACGGATCATTCGGATCTGCGAAAAAGCGTCGGTGAAGAAAGGCGTCTGGTGAGGCAGTATCAATTGAACCATCCGGTTCGAGGGGAACACTGAAGTTCCCGCGAGCGGACATCGACACATGATGAGTCAACATCGGTGAGACATGTTCTTATCAAGTGGATCATAATTACTGCACCTGCTCGATCGCTAGTAATGAACCTTTATCGAAATGGATGATGTTCTCCAAACAAGCGCCAAATCGAGCGAAGGACTGGATAACCGGTCATCAGTGATCGATCATCGGAGACCCATCGATAAAGTTAAAACTAGACATCAGTTGGTGAAAGTGCCGTGTATTCTTTGTTATTTTGTCTATGAAGGAACCAACAACAATAGGAAGCTCTACAAAGGCCTTAATTTGGATTCTAGCCATGCGAGGAAGAAATTTGGAGCAGTTCGAGAGAAATCAAGTTTGGGAGGCGGTAGAGCGGACCAAATCATCAAGGCGTAATTGGCGCGAAGTGGGTTTTTCAGAACAAGAGATGAGAAAAATGTCATCACCAGAAATAAAAGGCAAGACTTATTTGCTAAGGGGTATTCAATCGGAAGAATTGATTATGATGAGACCTTTGCACCGATCGCTCGCCTAAAGCCATTAATTTATTTTACGGCATATCTTCCCGAGAGAGGGTTTTGTGTGTCGGATGGGCGTAAAAAGTGCATTTTAAGCGGGGTACTAGCGAGAGGAAGTTTATGTCGAACAACCTCGGGCTTGAAAAAGAACAACCAAGTGTACCGGTTTAAGAAAAAGCTCTTTATGGCTGAAACAAGCTCCTCGAGCTTGGTATGATACACTCTCTCGGTTCTTGATCGGCAGTGGGTTCACTAAAAGGCGATGGGCAGAACCTTATTGAGAATAGAAGATGGAGAAGATATTACGATGGTTCGGATCTCGTGGGCGACATCATCTTGGATCTCCTAACAAGAGTCTATGTGAAAGATTGACAAAGCGATCTGAGGAAGTTCGAGATGTCCATGATGGGGACGGATGAATTACTTTACGGGTCTCGGTGAAGCAAAGTCTTGCGAAGGAATATTCATCACTTAAGCGAAAGTACACTAGGAATTTATTGGCTAAGTTTGGAGTTCAAAATTGCAAGGAAGCCAAAATTCCTATGATATTTGGATTCAAGATGGATCGGATGAGGATGGTCGGAAAACAAATCGAGAAAGAATATAGGGCTCTCATTGGATCTCTTATACATTGTTGCAAGTAGACCGGATATCACCTTTCTGCGATGGTGTATGTGCGATTCGGGCAAATCGATGCAAAGCCACCTAGAAAGCGACTAAGCGGATTCTTAAGTATCTGAAGGAGACGATAAACCTTGGTTTATTTTACCCATCGAGATGATAATCTAGAAACTTAGTGGGTATTACGATTACGATTATGGAGGTTGCAAGATTGACGTGAAATTGACCTCGGGAACATGTCGATTTTTAGGAAAAAAGCCCGATCTCGTGGTTTTCAAAAGCGGACATCGATTGCGACATCTCTTCTTGAAGCGAGAATATATATTTGCGGGAAAATTTGTTGCTCCCAATTGCTCACGGCTTAGTCGGCGGTGAGGATTATAACATCGTAGCTAGAATGTACCTATATTACGTGCGATAATAATCTTTATTGCAATCACTCGAGAATCTGTTCTACATACAAGATGCAAGCATGTGGATGTCGGACACCATTTTATAAGAGATCATGTTGAAAAAGAAGAATATCGAGAATGGAAAAGATTCACTTTGATTCTGAAAGGCGATATTCTAACCAAGCCACTAGGTGAGATTAGATTAGAGAATTGTGTAATGAGCTAGGGCTTACGGATCTTGGAGAAAAAAGCACCTAAAATGATTGATGGATTGTTCTCGAGAACCGGTTTGGTTAAAGACTAACATTTGAAAGAATCGATTGAGTTTGGTATCTCAAGTGATCGAAGATCGATCAAAAGGATGATGTGAAATCGTCGATTTCTGAGTTATCGAGTTAAAAGGGCGATCGGATTTTAAGGTTTATTAGATTAAAGGAAGCGCTCAATTTAAAAAGGAATATCGATTAAATCGGTTGGGTTATTTTACATCTTTGTAAGTCGATTTAGGTGATATTCAACAAGCAAGATTCACAGATTAAAGCCTACAATCGCATAAGAAAGCGGAAGAATTTACACAACAATGGAATAATAGAACTTTTCATTGATAAAGACCGAAGGTCGGATTACATTACAAGTTACAAGTACAAAGGACAGGGAGGTCGATTACATAAGTCATAACCAAAAACCCTAAACCTATAACCTAAACCCTCATCCCTAACCCAAGAAGTGCGGGGAGAGAGATTTTTAAATCGATGCTCTCATTTTCCCCACTTAACAAGGGTGAAAGGCTTTAAAATAATCCTAAAGCCTCATTTGAAAAGCTAAAACCAATGGGCGAGAGAGGCCTTGATAGGATTTATAAGCGAGAGCCCTTAGACACGAAGTCGATGGACTCTCAATTTGTTAAATGGAGCACATGTGCGAAATTGGTTCAAAGACCTTATGGGCACATGTGTTACATGAAAAAAAAATTGAGTTGATATCACGAAGATCGGTTTGTTATCGATCAAGACCGTATATCAAACTCATGTTTTATATCGGTGAGTCTGTTGATCTTTGAATTCGTCATAACGATAGACACCTGAGGTGCATCACGGTTAGGAGAAGTGTCTTCTCGATTCGCGATAATGAATCCCGCCGTGGTGGTAAAGGAGCTTAGCAACAATTGTATGTGAAATCTTTGATGGCGACGAAAACAGTGATAAAGGGACACCTGGGGTTGATTTGAAAATTTGAAATCATTGAAAAAAGGGGTAAAGGTGTTTTTAGGAAGTTTTTCATAGGAAATAAGGGTTCACGAGAATGCATGTTTTACACAAAGAAAGATAAGTATGGTGAATGGGTTATGTTGTGTAAAACATTGGTCCAATTTATAGAGGCCAAGCAAGGGTGCAAATGCAAATTTGATTTCAAAAAGCCTTTTAGAAATTTGCATCACAAGAACGACGTGTAGAAATCCGTGTTGATAATTGGATAAATTTCTGGCGGATTGACATATCAAGATCTGAGGCGATAATTCGCATGTCAAATCGCGCATGACTTAGGGAATAGAGACTACTATTCTAGACTAAGTTTTGGCGGTAACACTTATCCGAAAAATTGGCTTGATCGAGAAGAATCAGATTAGGTCGACCAAAATCGATTACATCTGGCCCGATCGGATAAGGAAGATCGGTTGAACTTGAAACCTCAACAAATCGGATATATCGGTCTATGAAAAAAAAGCGAAATATCGGTTGAAGGGAACTTCAAGTGATCGAGGGAAGAATCGGAAGAAATCGGACACAAAATAAACGGTCGGTTAAAAAAAACGGTTGGGAAATTATAAGGTTTAGCGAGAAAACTAAGATCAACAAGTGGAATCAACTTCAAGTGGTATTATTGATTACTATATCGATCAATCAGAATCGCCTTTCTTTTCCTTGTTATTTGCTTATTTTATCGGATTTTATCTGTTTTTATTTGCCTTCTTATCGCATTACGTGTGGCGTATCCTGCAAATCATTTAATGCGGACGTGGGGTACATGTATTAATTGCTACAAAATGAGCTTTTAAATCAAAAAGGTTTTTAAATCGTGCTTTTCCCAACCATTCGATCAAAAACGCTTAATCTGGATCGTTTAATCTTTTCAAGCGGTTGATCTTCAAATCTTGTCTTTTCCCTCCTCATCTTTATAAGGTTCATCAAAAACCCTACCCGAGTTTTCCAAATCACAAACTTGCGTTTTATTTTACGAAAACTCTCCGGATTACTTCTCTGCGATTCAAAGTGTTTTTTCTTAAGTCTCAAATCAGAAAAAGCGAGAATCTGGTAATTTTCGATAATTTGATGAATCATTCTTTTAAAACCATTGATCTTAAAGATTTTGTCAATCGATTGATATCTGTATTATGTTTTATTGTTTCTTGGTTTCGTATGTGATATTCTTAGTATTTATGCACAATTTTAACGAATCTATCTTATCGTAGATGATCACTCACGGTATGGGTAAAATAATGTGCATTATCTGAAGCCCGACATTAAGGATTATTGAGGACAAGTTCGTACAATTTGGGGTTACAAAGGATCCGGAATCAATGGAAGTAGAGAAATTACGAAAAGCGAGGACTTGAGAAATATTGTCTTTGCTCACTTTGCAATCGGTGATGCGATATGAAGCCCCTCGAATTCTTAAGGAATTTAAGGGTGGATCTGAATGCTCGGAGAAGAACTACTTTCGGCGATCACGGAGAAGAATCGGTAGCGAATGAGGATATAACTTCGTCTGTTTAGCCTACCAAAAGGGCCGAATCTCGCTTTGCTCACTCTGAGGAGAATCAAGATGAAATTGATCGAAAAGCGAGCTCATCGAGAGAGGTGACAAACATCATCGTCGGGCTTTGTCGGGGCCCGATGCTCAAGAGGAAATACCGATTGTTGTTTGATATTTTGTCAAAAACAATTATGGGTATTTCATTATTGAATCTGCTCTTCATCGGTCAAAGTATCTGACGCCATTTGCAATAATTGATGAAGCCAAGAACATCAATTGGCATGGGTTCTAAAGGCCATTCTACTCAAGAACATGATAAATTTGGAGTTGATGAGTGGAAGCGGTCTATCGAAGAAGAGGATCGACAATCTCAACAAGGTTGCGGTTATCTACAAGACAAAATGCGAATGCGGATGGGAGCAGAATGAATTTGAAGCCCTACAAAGGCATTCCTCTCCACCACTTTAGCCATATTTGGGCCCCGGGGCGATGATATCGGCCCAACTCCCCAAAGACTAAGAAGGGAAAAAGCAAGGAAGCAACAACCGTCTACACGAAGCCCCAGAAGAAAAAAAAAAAAAGCTGGTGAAGGTCGGGAAAAAAGAGGCGAAGAAAGCGAAGCAAGCCTCCATGACTCGATCTTTAGAAGATGGTCGGATGAAGAAAAGCGCCCGGATCGATCTGTTGCACCACAAAAATCGGTGAAAAAATCGGGCGAGGGGCTTCTCTCAAGATGATGAGCTTCGCCCGAGTTCATTACGAGGAAAAAGCACTAGGCAAAGCGATCTCCTTCTCCTCCGGCTCGGTGATTCACCCACTCGGACTAATGGGCTGCTGAGCATGTCTCTCCTACTCTTCCCACCCTTGCGAACTGAAACTACATCGGTCTGCGAACACGAAACTACATCAGTCGCGAACACTGGCTACAGCGATTCGCGAACCGAAACCTTACTGTTGTGGAACGGCGCAAAGCTGCCTCCTGTGAGAACCTCTGCGAGTCGAGCCTATCGGACAACTTCCACCTACTCAAAGCACCACGGAACCCTCCCATCTCATCAGCAGGAATCTGGGCCGGACAATTCTGAGTCAGATCATCAAAGACCATCACGGGGAAAATAGTCGGAGAATCACCAAATCGAGCGAGAAATTGATGAGATGTATCAGGCTGATGCGCCCATCCTGCTATTAGAGAACAAGTTATGGAGATCCTCACTGGAGAGATCTCAGTTAAAAAGCTTCTCGGATTTTATAATGATTATTGAGCAAATGGGCGGTCTTGATGAGTTTCTGATTTTGATTTCGATATGAAATGCTGCTAAAGTAGGATCACCGGTGGTGATAACTCTTGAATCTATCAAAGCTCGATCCACGAGGAAGCTAAGGTTGGTGAACAAAGCCCGAGCAGGAGGCTGCTCAAAAGCTCTGAAGCGGAGATGCTACAATGAAGGATCTGATTTGCCGATGATAGTGGGCTGGTCTTTGCGGTTCATGACCAACCCTTGGAGGCACAAACAATGGCCCGATCAAGTGGCCATAAAACATTCCAACATCACATATAACCGTGATCAATTTGAGGAAATCGGATCTTGTCTCAAAGATCTCTGAAAGAAAGAAATTGAGGAGTGATAGGCGATCGGTGATTGGCCTCAAAGAAATAACGGATCAAAGGGAATTGGCTATTTCCCAGTTGCGGCTATCAAAGATCAGTTCTCCAAAATTTGTGACCACCCGTATCTGCCGATCTTATAAAATCCGTGGATGACAAAAGCTGATTGGTGGATCAACAACAAGTTTCTTTTATGATGCTCCTTTGAAAAGCTCGATTTGACGAAGACAAACTTGACAAACTGATCTTTACATTTTCTTACGCCATCGAATCTGTCAAAAAATTTGATCTCGAAGGTTCAACTTCTCTGCTCAAGTTCAGGGCTTATCTATTGCGAGATCTCAGCGAGGGCAATATCGATCGGTTTTGGTTCACTAACTTCCCACCTCGCGTGACTGACTTTTTGATCAAACCAAAAAGGGAAGGGACGGGTGAGAAACCAAGTGACATGATCGAACAACGAGAAGATCTAATTGATTGTTGAAGCCTATGGACAAAAGACTAGACCATCTGGATCTCTTTGCTTAATGAAGTCTCTGAAAAGATTGAAAAAAATCGAAAAAAAGCGAAAGGTAGGCTGCTGCTTGGTCTTTGGGACATTACAAAAGGTAGGCTGCTTCTTGGTCTTTGGGACATCACAACTGTACCAATTTACTCGGACTAAAATAGTCACAAAGCCTGACTAGCGAATCTGGCCGATAAAAAGCTAATTTAGAAAAAATCCAAAAGCGGAGTTCTTTGAAAGAGGAAAGCGAAAAAAGAAAGAAAGGCGAAAAAAAAATTGAAGGAAGAAAATCTGAAAAAAAAATTCGGATCGAGGCGAAGAAAGGAAAAATTTGGAAAATCTGTGCGGAACCTCGGTTGCCCGGCAAGAGTTGATGAGATCATTCAAAAGCTAGCTGCACATCTTTAAGAGGTTTGAGGAATGGAACAAGATCGAAGTGAATGGCTTACGGATGCTTTTGTCCTTAATCTTGTTCCACGAGAAGAATCTCCGGATGATGAATTCCTCTGTTGGTTAGAAAATAAATATCAGTTTTTAAAAGTATCACGGAAAATGAGGCCAAACTTATCAATGTAAAAATATCTACGCCAAAGTATGATCGTTGGATTACTCGAAGAAAAGCGGATGGTTCATTTAATGATGGTGGCATTTAGGAGATTCTACTTTGACATCTGAGCAAAGCGCGTATAAGCGATCCTCGGCGGACCGATGATGTCAAATGGAAACTATATCGGATCTTCAGCGTACCTCAAGATCAAAGAGATGCGAAGGATACAAGCCTAAAGAGTGAAGAATCGAAGACTTCTCGAGGATCATTTGTTTTTTAAATTCAAACTTTTACGATGTAACATGTAATCGACATATCTAATGAGAAAAGTTTATTTTACGATCTAAGACAAAATCTCATTGTCTTACGATTATGTGCTCTTTCTTTGTTCTATATTTATCAATTTGTGTTTGGTTTCTCGGTGTTTTGGTTTTTATCAAAAGGGGAAATTGTTGGGAAATTTATAGTTTTGATAAAAGTTCGAAACACATGTAATAGGACGGTCGGGACACATTGGTATTGATGTTTATATTACCGTTTATAGAATACCGGTTGATAATTCTTTGTATAGAACAATGATGTAATAGATAGGTCACATATTGAGGGGAACCTCAATATGTATAAATCGAATCTGAAAATCAAAAAGCGGTGATATCAAGCGGGCGGAATCTTTGAGAAGAGCGAAGATCGGATCGATCTGATCTAGTCGGATATCTCATTTGAAGTCATAAAGCTCAAACTTCGAGAATACTTGAAGATCGGATGACTTCGGAAGATCGGACGGAAGACCTACATCGGTAAGTACGCTAGTTGAAGCTAAGTCGGCCCGGCACCCGAAGACTCCATCGGGTGGTGATCGATTCATTGATCGGTCGATCTCGGTGAAAAATGATGTTTCACCTAATCATCGTCTATGATCGAACAAGAAGAATGTCGACCTTAGTTGGAAGAACAAACCTTTGAAAAGTCGTCGTTAACCAATAAGAACAAGACGCGTATGATCGGCCCGACAATTAAGGGATTTGATCTTTGCTCTCTCTACGGCTATAAAATACAAGTTCACGCTTTTCGGCCGTGCCGTTCTGAAGCCGTCACATCAATCTGCAAACCTACCTAATATAGCACGAAATTCAAATTGCTCTCAGCGGCTCTTTGATTTCAAAGGTCTATAAATATGGGATCACACTTGAGTGAAACACGGAAAAATCTTGAACAATCGAAGCTCAAGCAATTATCAGTTTTCATACGAAGAACACGATCAAGAAGATTATTTTATTAAGTGTTCATCCCGTAAGTTCTTAGCATAGAAATCTTTTCATCTAGGCGATAGGCTACCTTAAACACTAGAAAAAGATTTCATAGTTGGAACCAAAACAATCTTATCAAACCCGAGTTAGGTTAAGTTGTTTAGCAAATTCGGACTAGGGTTTCTAGTTACGATTTACGGGATCGGTTGAGTGAGAACTCCTTAAATATCTGTCGATTGTCTTGTGTTGAACTAACACATAAAACTAAGTTCGATTGGTTAAGTTGGTGCCCCTTGTGATAGGGAAGAGTGGGCGTGGGAATTTGGTTTGTCGAACCACTATAAATCTTGTGTGCCTTTACGCTTTGATTAGCTGTCTACACAATTGCACACAACCTTTAAAAGCGCGTACATATTCTAAGTTGAGATCGGCTAGCACCAAGCACGATCGATCAAGCTTGACACTTGATCAATTGGTTAAAACACTAACTTTGGAATCGATTTATAAAATTGGTTTTTCACGGGTAAAACTTAAGCTTCCGTCAGTTAAAGCGATGATGATTCTAGAACTAATCTGCCTTTGGCGATTAGTAAGTTGATTATCGTGGCCCGATTCACTTGCGCTCTGATCGGGCTACTTCGCCCTCACACGATCTGCAAAAAAGTTTTGAAGTCTATTCACCCCTCCCTCTGACTTACGCCCTTTCGCTAAACAGATTAGGGACCTACAGGTTTCTTTTGAGTATAAGTGGGAGACATTATTAGGTTACGTGTAGGTGACATTAGATATCACGTATTAGGAACTACTGAGACATGATGTAGTATACTTAAAAGCGGACTTTGAGTATAAGTGGGAGATTGTTTGGATTATCTTTGGAAAGTATGTTTTTACTTTGTATAATCGGTGAATTTTGGACTTATTCTTTGAAATAAATTGTTTATCAGCGATGCTTTAAATATCATGAATGTTACATATATTGTTTTGCATAAATTTGTTCAATAAATAGTCGTGTTACATTGTAGTTAATTTAGTGATACGGATCACGGAAGATTAAATTAACGATGGGATGAACTTAAGAAAAAGTACACCATTCACGACCTAGATGAAATGAAACAATCCATCGTGAAAAGGTTGAAGTGTAAAGGCTCGATATGATTGGTTTGTCTTGACCAAAAGAGATTACACTATTTGAATGTATATTTCCTTTGAAGAGGACCTCAAGAGGATAAATTCTTGAGCGGAACTAGGAAGAATTAGACCTCGATTGGTTCGTTATTTCTTAATCTTCGAATCCGCTTAAATAGGATTGCGTGTGGTTAGTAACTATTGCTTTGACTTATTATGGGTAGAGAATCAATGAGATTCAATACTTTATATCTTGGGCGATATTATTGGTCACGTCGATTCTAAGATTTATCTAGTGGAGAATCGTGTGCGAAATAACGCTTGTTCATTTGATTTGCCCTTGCAGGAGGTTCATAAGTTTTATCATACCAAATCTTGCAAGTGGAACTAGTTTTCGGTATGGATAATAATGTTGAGCGATTCATTTTACCGAGGATAAAAGATATTAATTAATGGAAAGCTATTTGATTGGCTTGAATTAATTAATGGACTAGATAATCTTAAACGAGAAATAATAGCAAGAGCCATATTAACAATAATATGGGTTAAGATGAATAGTCTTGATATTAATTATGTAGTGGGATTAATTAATATTTATGAGCTTGAATAATATTGTGGCTCAATATTGATAATTCAAGATCCGTTGGAAGGATTCAATCTTAATTCTCTAAATGCCCTCAAGTAGCCCAACATAAAGTCCAATAAGCTGAAAAAGGTGTTTAAAAATAAAATAAATTATTGTTGCATTATTTTCCTTAAATTTGAAATTATTAAAGAAAAAAGGAGAAGATTTTTCTTGAAAAGATTTTATGGAAAGGAGATAAGTATTCTTGGAATACAAGATTATCCCATAAATTCAAGAAATCTCCCACTTGGTTTCTTTAATTGTGATTTTCGAAAATATATGAAATAATAATAGGAAGAAGGATTTTCTTGATTTTCTTGAAAAGATTTTATGGAAAAAGATATGTATTCTCACGAATACAAGAATATCTCATAAATTCAAGAAAGATCCAATCTTGAAAAACCTCTATTAATTTCGAAAAAATTGGTTAAATAAAGGGTGTGAGATTTTTTTGTGGAAAAATACATATGGGAAAAGAATATATGGGATATATTCAAGATTTCTTGGAGATCGAAAAGATCTTTCCTAACCTTATTTTGAGTCCTAATTTTCGTCCCCTCTCTATTATAAATAGGGGATGAATGTTTCATCCCGGTGAACCTGAAAAATTAGTTTTTGGAAAAATATCGTCGATAAAATATCAAATATTTTGAAGCGTTCGCCAGATTGTGTATTTTGAAAAATGTCAATTGTGAGTGTACAATTCCATGTCTTTGGAAAAATTAGTAAATCCACAAAGGTGGTGCAACAAATTTTATTTTCCCTTTTGTTAATTGTTCGCGAAGCCGTTCCTTCACCGGATTTGTCGGCAAGGACTATGGAATACTTGGAAAGGTCTTTTGGTGTGTTTTTCATCGGCAGAGACCATTGTCATTCAAAGGTAAGTTCCGTAAACTCGTAGTAATTCGTCATCGTAGGATTTCACGTGAATTGTTTATATCATGATTTGTTGTTGAATTATTATTTGAATTAATATAGGATTAATTCATCTTAGTAATAATTGTTAGAATTAAATTTGTATTTAAATATTCATCGAATAGATCAGGGCAATTAATTCCCCAGCGGGTCATGCATTGATGTCGGGAACCGGGTACCCTCAATCCCCAAATTTTTTCCACCTTCGTGCCATTCCCTCCAACTATCCACAAATCAACATTATAGTGTCTCGGCATGAGCTCGTTAGCTTCAACCTTGCCTCGTGATGGTCGGTTTGAATGTCGAAAAAACCCGTTTTGGCGTGTGGAAGCAAACATTTTTAAAAAGCGATGCATATAAAAAGCGGGGGGAGAGGCGGTGATTCTGATTTTTGTGTTTTTAAGAGCGATGTGTGTTGTTTTGCTTATAATCGAATCGTATGACAAGTAAGAGCATAAGCGATAAAGAACACCGCGATTTTATAGTGGTTGAGTCGACTCCTACATCACTCTTCCTATCATCAAGGGCACCAAGCAACAAGCTGGACTTAGTTTAGCGTGTTAGTCGACACCCAATGAGATGTTTGGGAGTTCACACTCAAGCGGGACTTATCACCCTCAAGGGATTGCCTGCCCTCACTTTCGGGATTCTTAGATGTTCTGGGGTTCACACTCGCCTACAAACTTAACCGATTGGTGGTTTGGGTAAGGTTTGTTTAGTTTCAACTAGGTTGAGATTTTCCCTTACATTTGTTTAGCCTCAATGTTAAGGATGGGAAAATCTCTCTAAGCTAGGATATAACATTTGTGCTTAGATCTAGGGTAGAACACTTTTGAATATATGTGTGTATTTCTTACTCTTGTGTTCTATGGTGGGAATGCTTGATGATTTGGCTTGATGGATGTTTCCGCGTTTTTCCACACTTTGATAATGAGGAAGAACTTGTATTTATAGTGTGGATTTGAAATTTACCGTTGGAAGAGTCACATTCAAATTCATATTGTTACATAACTTTTTGCGGCTTTCAATTTGGTTGTCTTCCTCTCATTGGTCGTCGAAATTTGAATCTACTTGGTTATATTCTTGAGATTATGCGATCCTCGAACTCTTCAAACTTCGAGCTTCCTTGGACTCGAGGATTCTTGATTCAGCGGACTTCTCTTGGCCGGACCTTATACGTCGGGCATCTTGACACTTTCGAGTTTCTTGAGTTGGCTCTTCAATCGGACATCGACCCTCGGTCCTGCCCTTTTCCGGCTAGCTGATCATCGGCGGCGTTCACGATTCTCGGTGAATATGACTTCGGATGACTTCTCTTCGATGACTTCTTTTGATCTGGTATCTGATTTCTGGTTTTCGATATCGATTTCTTCTTCTTTGATCATCGACTCATGATCGGATCGATTATAGCCTATAAGTTAGCATATCGAGTTTAGAACATATGATCTCAATCACGTCGATCTTGATCATCTACTTTTCGTCTTCATATGCTCGATCTCAATCGGTCTTATCTCCGCTCTCTTCGATGCGCAACCTTCTCTTACGATCTTACGGTGGGTTCATTTTTGATCGACATGCGCTCTTGATCACCGGATCGGCAAATGCATTCTTCGATCATCGATCGGTGATGGTCGGTCATCGATCGAATAATCGATCTTCGATCTTACATCGGTGGCTTAAATATCTTTTCTTGATTTTGCTCGGTCATCGGTTAACTCGGAACTCATCTTATTCATCGATCTCGATCGGTCTAAAACAACCTCGTCGATCTCGATCATCTACGTCGATTTTCGTGAGTTCCCTCAATTTGTTCTCTCGTTCCCCTCAAAACTTGTTCTCTGTAAAATAGCTTCAATAACACAAGTTGATAATGTTTAAGCATAATTCATCAAAACTAAAATATCAAAACAATTTCCTTTTTTTGATAATGGCCTTAAAACATTAGAATATATGCATATCTGAGAGATCGGGTTTTTGTTTTTAAAAAAGATCGATTCGGTGGTCCTTTGAAAATTGGTGACCTTTTGAACTACATTTCGATACCAATTGATGGTCGATTTGAATGTGAAAAAACCCGTTTCGGCGTCGCGGAAGCAAACATTTAAAAGCGATGCATATAAAAAGCGAGGGGAGAGGCGGTGATTCTGATTTTTGTGTTTTTAAGAATGATGTGTTGTTTTTGCTTATAATCGAATCATTATGACAAGTAAGAGCATAAAAGCGATAAAGAACCTGCGATTTTATAGTGATTAGGAGTCAACTCCCACATCCACTCTTCCTATCATCGGGGCACCAAGCAACCAAGCTGGACTTAGTTTAGCGTGTTAGTCGACACCCAACGGATGTTTACCAAGTTCACGCTCAAGCGGGACTTATCACCCTCACGGGATTGCCTACCATCCCTTTTCGGGATTCTTTAGATGTTCTGGAGTTCACACTCCTTTCTAAACTTAACCGGCCATTTGGTTTGGGTAAGGTTTATTTTGGTTTCAACTAGGTTGAGATTTTCCCTTACATTTGTTTAGCCTCAATGCTAGGATGGAAAAATCTCTCTAAACTAGGATATAGCATTTGTGCTTAGATCTGGGGTAGAACACTTTTGAATATATGTGTGTATTTCTTGCTCTGTGTTCTATGGTGGGAATCTTGATGATTTGGCTTGATGGATGTTTCGCGTTTTTCCACACGATAATGAGGGAAGAACTTGTATTTATAGTGTGAATTTGAATGTTACCGTTGGAAGAAGTCGGCATTCAAATCCATCTTTTCTACGTAACTTTTACTGACTTTTTCGGTGGTTGTCTTCCTCTCATTGGTCGCGTCGAAATTTGAATCTCTTGGCTATATTCTTGAGTTATGCGATCCTCGGCTTCCAAACTCGGGCTTGTGGTTCGGGATTCTTGATTGAGCGGACTTCTTTGCGGACCTTGTACGTCGGGCATCTTGACACTTTCGGAGTTTTGAGTTGACTCTTGGTGGGACATCTTGACCTCGGTCAGCCTTTTCAGACTAAGCGATCATCGGCGTTCGATTCTCGGTGAATATGACTTCAGGATGACTTCTCTTGATGAACTTCTTTTCGATCTGGTATCGCAGTTTACGGTTTTCGATGTCGATTTCTTCTACTTTGATCGATCGGCTCCATGATCAATCGATTATAGCATAATAGGTTAGCATATCGGGTTTAGAACATCGATCTCAATCACGTCGATCTTGATCATCGCTTCAAATCTTCATGCTCGATCTCGATCCGCGTCGATCTCAATCGATCTCATCTGCTCCTCTTCCGGATCGCAACCTTCTCTTACGATCTTACAGTGGGTTCATTTTATGATCGGCTTATGCGCTCTTACGATCACCGGATCGGCTAAATGCATTCTTACGATCATCGTCAGTCTGATTACGGTCATCGGTCGGTCATCAGTCTTCGATCTTTTGATCGGTGACTTAGCTTATCTTTTCTTGATTTTTTTCGGCTCGTGAGTTAACTCGGAACTCATCTTACTCATCGATCTCGTCGGTCTAAATCTACAACCTCGTTTGATCTCGATCATCTAAATGCGATTTCGTGAGTTCCCCTCAATTTGTTCTCTCGTTCGTTCCTCAACATTATCGTAAAATAGCTTCAATAACACAAGTTGATAATGTTTTAGCATAATTCATCAAAACTAAAATATCGACACCTCGATTTCCATCAATTCCTTATCCGTAATTGGTTTCTTTCTTCATTTTAGCCCTCTACCACGGCCTCGGCCTCTCCCAAACCCTCTACGATTTCTATCGCCATTTCCTTTATTTCAATTGTTCAAGGGTTAGGATAAAGTTCACATAGTCGAATAAGCATAAACGCGAACATATGAACATTAATCGATTTCTCAAGCAAAATTTCCATCATTTATAGACCACGTCTCCCCAAATTCAACCAAAGCATACTAAACTCTTCCAAAAATTAGCACATATGTGCGTGCACTCCAAGTGTTCGACAAAATGTCTCAAATAAAATCAATTTCAAACCACAAAATGGAAGCACATAATCATTCAATAAGCTCAATACCACAATATAACATGAATGACACTAAATAGAAAAGAGTAAAAAGCGTACTTTTAATGGATGAAAGTGAGAAAAAAATGCTTCTTGGCTTGTAAAAATGGAAAACCCTCCAATCTTGGCTCAAATTGGCTACAAAGGTGAGTAAAAAAGAAATTTGTGGAATATTTGGTGAAAGGATGGACTTTATGGAAGAAATTGGAGAGGAAATGAAAATTTTTGGGTTTTGGGTGTTTTAGGGTTTGGATCGAGTAGAAGGAGAAATGGGAGAAAAGGAAGAAAAGGGTTTTGTAATGTTGAGCAGGTGTTCTTTGCTCGACTCGAGCAATAGCTAATCTTTCGAGTGTTTTAATTTCGGGGTTGATCGACTCGGCGAGTTGCTCGACCAAAATGGGTCGAAGCAACTTCAAAAAGTTCGAAATTCTGCTCACCTTGACCGGTTTTAATTAAAAGCGATCGTCTTCGACTTCGGCGAATGCCGATTTTTTTTTTTAGAAAAACTAACCTTTTGACCCCTCGATTCAAGCCAGGTCGCTCGTTCAATCGAGAGAGTCGGGAGTCTCTTCTTATGCACCTCAATCCTCTCATAGCAATCCTCCGTTTGAATGTCATTTGTTTCCATCAACTCGTCCCATTTATAGCTCCACACTTACCATTGCATTTCTTTCCCAAATGATAGAATTGGAACAATGATGCTCAACTATTAAGCACAAATTGACACCAACAACATAAAGCATAAGTGCATTGGTGCAAGTGAATTTGTGAAAACGAACACACCCCCCCAAACATTTTCATTGCTATGCAATTAAAAGTTTGGAAAAATAGTGAAACAAAGAATTTGCACCAAGCACCATGACTATTAAGCTCTAAAAGCTATCACGTCTTAACAATTAAGCTCATATACATTCATCTTCAACAAGCAAGTATACTGACAAAAAAGGCCCAACCGACCAAAATACATATACAAGTATTTTTCACCATTAAGCTCAAAAACATGCCCAAGGTGAACATCACCAAAACCAAAAGCGAAGTGTGTTGGGTCTGACAAAAAGCATAAGAAAAATGCACCCCCAAACTTAGACTTTGCAAAGCAAATCTAAGTTAAGAAAAATCTTATACCTAAAAAGTGCCCTTAAGTACACATCTTCCTTAAAAGCTCGATAATCCACCAAGCCTCGAACACCGCGACCCCATCACTTCAAAAAAATAACTTTATACAAAACCACAATTAAACAAACAACACGAACACATAAAAGCGGTAAAAATGGGTTTGCCTCCCATTGGCGCTAGGTTTAACGTACTTTGAATGAATGTGGCAAAATTCGCTCAACTTTATTCAAGAAAATCGACACCGGCTTGATCCCAACTTGGGATGTGGAAAGGTAATCTTGACGGTGACCATTTACCATGAAGTGGTAACCCTTTTTCATTTTCAACTCCATATATCCACTTGGAAATACTTTGGCGACCTCAAGCATTGCCCACTCGGCGAGATTTCAACTTCGGGGAAAGAGTTTCAATCGGGGTTGAACAATAATACCTTATCTCCAACTTTGAACTCTTTCTTTTTGATCCTTTGGTCATGCTTAGCTTAGTCTTTTCCTTGAAAATTCGGGGAGCTCTCATAAGCATTCTCGCGGAACTCTTCCAACTCATGGAGTTGAAGCGATCGATTCTCCGCCTTATCGCCATCCATATTTCAATTGTTTGGTGGCCCGATAGGCTTTGTGCTCTATTTCAATAGGGAGATGACACGATTTACCAAAAACAAGTTAGTGCGGAGAACATGTTCAATGGAGTTTTGTAAGCCGTTCGGTAGGCCCACAAAAGCGTCATCAAAATGAAATCGCCCAATCTTTACGATTCGAGTTCGTCGTCTTTTCCAAGATGTGCTTGATTTTGTGATTTGAAACCTCCTTAATCCGTTTGTTTGTGGGTGATATGCGGTGGCGACCTTGTCTTGACCCCATACTTCCCAAGCAACTTTTCCATAGCTCGATTAACAAAGTGGGTCCCCATGCGCTTATCAAGGCTCTTGGCACTCGAATCGGGTGAACACATTCTTCTTGAGAATTGAATCATTGTTTTGCATCATTGAGCTTGGTAGGAATGGCTTGACCCGTTTTGACACTTAATCCGCCTGACAAGGATATAGATGAATCGAATGAAGGGAAAGCGGTCCCGTGAAATCAATCCCCCAAGCGTCAAAATCTCTGCCTCGAAAATGTTCAAAAGGCATTTCATCTCTCTTGGTGATGGTCCCCGTCCTTTGGCATCGATCACGTCTTTGAACAAACTCTTGGCTATCTTTGAAGATCGTATAGGAAAAAAAGCCCGATTGGAGAACTTTCATTTCAGTTTTTGATGCTCGAAATGGCCTCCACATGGCGAAGAGACAATGATGAGTCAAGATCTAAATCAACCTCTTCTTTTGGAACACATCTTCTCATGATTGAGTCTTGACCTATCTTGTATAACACGGATCATCCCAAATGAAACTCTTCCATCTTTGAGAAATTTCTTTTTGGCATGTGAAGGGATTTCCAGGAAGCTTTCCCTGAAGCAAAGTAGTTGGCAAAAGTCGGCATACCATAGCTCTTGCGCCTCAATTCTCATTAGAAATCTTCTCTTCTTCAAATAACTCCTGACTTCAAAAGCTTCTCATCAAGGAATTCTTCCTTCCACCTCTGTTTCTTCTTCTACAAAGTCTTGGTCCTCTCTAGCCTCGAAAGATGATCGGCAATCACATTTTCGGTCCTTCTTTTCGAATCTCTATATCAAACTCTTGAAGGAAGCACCCATCGGATCAACCTTGGCTTTGCATCTTTCTTTGCCGTAAGTCTGCCGAATTATCGCATAGTCGTGTACACAATAGTTTTTCCTCCCACAAGATAAGATGAAACTTATCAGCATAGACCCGATCGATAGTTCCTTCTCTGTTGTGGTGTAATTGGCTTGGGGCGGGGTTGAAAGTTTTTTGAAGCATAATAGATAGCTCTAAACTTTTTTCTCCGGACTTGCCCAAAGTACCACCCCCATTGCATAATCGCTTGCATCGCACATGAGAAACGAATGGTTCCTCCCAATTAGTCACCAAAATCGGAGACTATAAGTGCTTCCTTCAATGCTAAGAAAGCTTCAAGACAATCATTCTTGAACAAAATGGGACATCATTTTTCAAGTAGATGAGAGAGGGGCTTTGAGAGTTTGGAAAAATCTTTTATAAACCTTCTATAGAAATGGCGTGTAAAGAAGGAGCGAATACCTTTTTCATTAGAAGGTGGAGGAAGTTTCTCAGTACCACCACTTTTATCGATCTACTTGAAGTCTCTTTGAAGAAACATGGTGACCCGAAATCTTATCTCATCATAACCATGAAATGACATTTTTTTTCCAATTAAGGACAAAGTTAGTCTCTTGGCACCTTGTTATGCGAGGTCATTTCCATGGCGTAGTCAATGGCTTGGTCTGAAAAGATAATCAAGCATTCTTTCGTATTCTTATTAGATTGGCTTCTGAGCCCGTGTTCAAAAGCCATTAATGTTCGTTTGTAGATTATGGCTCTATATAAAGAGGAAAAGTCGGCGCAAAAAAGAGGACGAAAGATACACAAAAATCGTAGTAAAATGATCTTGAATTTAGTAAGCAGGGCGTAGTCTTAGAAACAATGAATTGACAAATTCGTTCGTTCGTGCTTTATGTTTTAAATTCGTTATTAGATTCATAATTCCAAATTCTTTGTTTGTGGCGTAGGCGTAAAATTTATATTCTGATAATTTAGCCGTCTTGTGGGAAGCATCTGTCGAATTTTTACGAAATATTCGGTAGGATCCAAAACAAAAAACCAAATCAGGATGAGACACTCACTGTTCATCCCAAAAATCAACACTTCGTCAAAAATTCAACATCTGTACAAAAATCTGCCATCGTCCCCAAAATTGCAGATCACTCACTAACACTTTATGTATGAAACACTCACCGTGATACATTCATACATCCTCAGTATTCGCAACCAAAAATTGATACACTTTCGTCAGAACCAAACCCCCAAAGGGGTCAATTCTGAAATGCATCCAACAGGAAAGGGCCCCGACTCCGCCGCGATACTGCCGAACCGTGTTCAAAATCCGCCGGACATCAGTGTCCGGCAACACCAATTCTGTCACATGCGCGTCGCCAAGTTTCACCATAACTCTACCCGCCATTGCTGCAAACAGAGCCAATCCGGTGTCGTCGATCGAGACCCCATCATGACGACGAGTTGTGGCCGACTCCGGCCATCCACTGCCCCGTCCGAAGTCATGAACCGCGCCGTGTGCCTTCACTGCAAATAGGAAGCCACCGGCAGGCGGGGATCGCGTCGCACCACGTTTGTCGGGTCATCTCTATCCGCATCGCTGAACCGCTCCGCTGGGTACAGAGGTCGAAGGTTATTCATCCCGGAACCCCACCGCGAGCCGCCGAAAATCATGGTGAATCCGCTTCAACCGTAATCTGTGGCGCGATTCTTGACCTCGGCTCCAGAGGGGCGAATTTTAGATCCATACCGCGTGGAGATCAAACCCGCGGCGAAATTCTCAGGCAGAAACAGATTTTGCGTCGCGACTTCAGAAAGGGCACAGAGCCTGGCGGATTATGAGGCGGACATGGGGAAGATTGGCGGCGTGAGGTTCGCCGCTAGATGGAATGAAGAGGAGGGCCGAATCTGCAGCGTAAATTAGGGAAGAAACAATTTGGGCGTAAATTAGATGGAATTAAGGCCTGATCAATTAGGTTTGAATTCGGGCTTCAGTTGGTACTGGGCCGCTTCTGCTTCTTTGATTCGTACCTAGCCCAACCTTTTGGGCCAAAATACATATCCGCTCTGGCAGTTTTAATTTGACATATGGGAAAGTCGGGCTCGGAACTGTTCATGGCCCAACACCACTTTTCGGGCCAAATCCATGAAAGCCATTGGACCAGGTTATTTTTTCTTTAATGAATTCTTTGTGTATTTATATATATTTATGTATATATATAATTTTATGAATATATATGTATATATTTTTATATACATATATGTATAACTATTAAGAGTCATGGAGAAAGGAATTATAATATTACTCATATTTACGTCTTTATGTGAATAAACGTCTTATGGGTTATTTATTTTGTGCGAGAAAAAAAAAAAATCTTGCATTTTTCCATGAAAAGGAAAATTACACGGGGCAAAGCCTCGGGGGCAACTCAAAAGAATCTACAGGCAGTCCTTTAGCTTCGCTCATCAAGTTACATTTCATTTAATTCCTTTTAATATATATCACGATATTCATACTTTTCGTATATATTAAAAAGCGAAGAATCATATATTTCGTATCTAAATTTATTCTAGTTATTTTGGAACACTAGTTGGCGTTAAGCTTCAATCTAGCATGTCTAAATTTGGAGGGTTATTTAAAACAAACTCCAAATCCTTACTTTTTCCTTAATAGCATAAACCACAGAAAGGGACTATCATAAAATCCATCTACGAGCACTTTCGAAAGTCTAAATGCTGAGATGAAACAAACTTATAATCGGACTTCAAACTTACATCACGTCAAGCGATTAAGGAAAATACTCATATTCATAAAATCGGCGGTCTCCAAACGAAGACAACAACATCAAAAAAATCGAAATTCGTGATCTTAAGCAAACAAGACGAAAGCGACCTCAAATTAACAAGGTCACACTTCCAAAAAAATGATACATCGGCCTATAGATGCAATGGTCAAACCGGAAGGCAATCAAATCGCAATTTATGTAAGGCGACAAATAATACTTCAAATCACAAGTCGAGAGTTGTAACCTCGATAAAAGCGACCTCGAAAGATGACCTTTTTTCATATCGAAGCGAATATCTCAATCAGTATATGTAGAGGTTAAAACACTTGTTTAAAGTCACATTTTGGAATATCCTCCGGCTCGCATTGTAGCCATGTTTCCGAATCAAGGTTGATGGTATGCCTAAGCGACTTCGATTTTGTCGCGACTTCATAAGGCGATAAGAACATAGCTCGATTAGTCGCGAAGTTATTCAAGTCAGCAAAGCGATCTGAAATAGTATAAACATATCTGATCAAAAAGCGACTATAAACATATCTGATCAAAAGCGACTATAAACCTATCTGATCTGGAGCGACTATAAACTATCTGATCTGAAACGACTATAAACATATCTGATCTGAAATTACTATAAACACATGTGCGATCTTAACCACATTCTTGAAACAACAAATGTCGCTCGTCTGGGACAATCTATACAAGCGAGAATCAAATCTCCATCAGGAGGCAAAAACCCTGGATCTGAACCTTGCATACCCGAAAGGTGTTTTAACAAACATCAAAGCCCGATCTGGGCAAAACCTCAAAAAACCTCAAAGATTATTTCTATACCACAAAAATCGAAAAAAGTCGTGTTAATAATTTCAAAATTCAAGTCTCCTTTCCAAGCACAGATAAAAGTCAATTTTACAAAAATATCAAAAAAACATTTTTCGACATACTTTAATAATTTCTTTTGCGAAATTTCCAAAAGGTTTAAACTTAAATCTCTCTCCTAAAAGAATTTCCTCAAATGGTCGAAACAAACCATGGCCTTTCCCTTCTTGGCAATGACTTTGTCGCCATTATTGGCGTCGACCTTAGCCTTTTTACCGATTATCGGCTTCCATTATCTCGTGAGGTGTATTCCATAGATTTAGCGAAGTATTCTCGGCTTCCGGCGATGAGATCGTCGTAGCCTTCATCGGTATGGACTGTACTTATCTTGAAATTAAACTTGGTCGCCTTTGTCGGCCCGACTTATGCGCTATGGCGATGACTTTGTCGCCGGCTAACTGGCGGCGACGCTCCTTTAAACCCCGGCTTTCCGGTATCGGCGAGGTGCCTTCATGATTTAGCGAAAATCATTCTCCATACCGTGATGAATCGCCATTATTGAGTCGACTCGCGCAGCGGCGCCGACGCTTCGAACACGCTACCTCGGCGAGGTGTATTAGCCGATTTGGCGAAATGTTCAGCGGCCTTCTAGAGATGGGGTGGTCTCGCCCGTGGCGTGGACACCTTGCCTCTTTGAGGTCGAACTGATGCTTGCTGTCGTGACTTGTACCTTAATGGCAACAACTTCGTCCGCCATTATTGGTGTGGAAGCACTTCTTATTTTAAAACCGACTCTCTACCTCGGCGAGGTCACGTTAATGGAATTCAGCGAAGTATTCTCCGTGAGATGAATCGCGCTTCATCGGCATGGACGCCACCTCTTGGTCGAACTGATCCCTTCTTTGTAAACGTGACATGCTGCGCCAATAAGCGGCTATCGTTCGCCATTATTGGCGTCGACCATTTCCTTTTCTTAATCATTTTCGGCTTTCTTGGCGATGACTTTGTCCCCGCAACCCGTTGGCGTCGACCAGCACCGCCGGCTCGACTTTCCGCCTTCTTAGCAGCCAAACGCCAGCCTTCATTTAGCGTCGGCAAAGTAAAACCTCCCTCGGCGTGGCTTTTAATATGCTTAGCGGTAACTTTATCATGCCATTGGCGTCGACGGTATGCTCTTGGCGTTGGCTTCTACTCTTGGTAGCTTTGTCCGCCTTCATTAAGCCGATGACCGGCCCGCCTCCTCGGCGTCGGCTTTCGTATGCTTGGCGATGACTGTCGCGCTGATTCATAAGCGTCAGCCAAGCCCGTACTCTCTCGGCGTCGGCTTCCATTTCTTAGTGATGACTTTCACAACCGTTAGCGTTGGCGTCGACCCGACTCCTACCTCGACTTCTGCGCCTTGGCGATAACTTTGTCGCCTTCATTAGGCGTTAACCGACCAGCCTCGCCGGCGTCGACTTTTAACCTTCTTGGCGATGACTTTGTCCACCTTCATTGGCGTCGTAGGCCCCGTATCCTCGCCGTCGGCTTCATTTCTTAGCGATGACTTTGTCGTCTTCATTGCATCGGCAAACCCCGCCTCTCGGCGTCTGCTCCCTTTTAGCGATGACTTTGTCGTTCATCATTAGTGTCGTAGGCCCTCCTCCTCGTCGAACTTTCCTCTTTCTTAGCGATGACTTTGTCGCCTTCATTAGCGTCGACCCGCCCGCCTCGCCGGCGTCGGTCTTCTTAAGCGATACTCTGTTCGCGCTTCATTAGCTTTGTTAGCGGCTCGTTAGCGTCGACTCTCTTACTGTTTGAGGTGAGATTCGGTTTATCAAATCCGCAAACCCGATAGAAGTCGCGAAACTTTGTATTAGTTTGGCCAAGTCCCGAATAAAATGTTACCTTTTTTTTCATAATTCACGGGTGTTAAGCGGAGTGGAGGTCGCATGAATAAACATTGAACCCAGAATGCGACTTTCGACATACTTTGCGACGAGAGATCGCCACCTGGCAGTCTTGGTCCTCCCAGAACTTTGTAAGATGACTAAGAAAAGTTAAGTAAATAAAGCGCGTCAAATAAGGCAGGAAGAGCGTGTCTTGATTTTAAAAATTAGCATGGGGAAATCAAGTCGGCATCTTTAAAAGGTGAAAAAAAAAATGAGTTTCATTGCCGGAAGGCCAAGGCTAATTACATCAAAGTCGCGAACTGGCTCGACAAGAAATGGTCATCGACAAACCTGAGAAAAAGACTCATTATAGAGCCTACGCCTCAAAATGCGAACCTGACTAAAAAATCAAATACTACCAAATCGTAGCATGAACCCGTGATCAAGACTCTCGATGAGCCAGTGACCTCTCGGCAGGCTCAATCTCGGCAAATAACCATCTCGGGATGAATAACCCGCGACTCGATTGTACGAGGGAAGAATCAATCCAGCTAAAAAACACACCCAAGTACGAAGTTGAAGATCCAAACTTGATGCGATATTACCATCAAAGTGTGAACAATTAAGACCTCGTAGGCGTTCGAGGATCATCTGGGGGCAAAGAAATGCAACGTCAAGAGGAAAAATCGAGATAACTCTTATGTGAACAAAGATCAAGGCCGACCTCAGAACAAAGTCGAAGTCGGCTCTTGAGGCGATTGTTGTAGCCATAATAATCGGCCCGTGACCACGTGGCGAAATGATGGCGTGGCAAATGGTGATAACGTGGTGACTAGAACCGAAGCTTCGGTGAAGAGTCACGAGATCTTAGATATCGACCCTCAAAGGGTGACTTTGGCGACGAGCAATGAAGATCGGGCTCGCACTTAATAAAGCGACCTCCGGGGGCGATCCGTAGGTGGTCAAAAGAGAAGAATGAAAGGTGCTGGCGAGACGTGACCTCTCGTGAAGGTAAGCTTAACAGCAAAAGTCGACAAGCAAGCATACAAAGAGATAATCAGCATTACTTTCATGTTCTTAGACTAGATTGGGCTACGAGCCCATGTTCAAAATCCATTAAGAGGCCCGTTAATGTTCATTTGTAGATTGTAAACTCTATATAAAAAGAGGAAGAAGTCCACACTGAAAAAGAGGACGAAAAGATACGAAAAAATCATAGTAAAATGATCCTGGCTTGGTATGCCCCAGGGCGTAATCTCCGGATGACCCGGGTCGACAAATTCGTTCGTGCTTTGTATTTTTTCATTCATTATTAGTTCATAATTCATAAATTACTTGTTTGTGGCATAGGCGTAAAATCTATCTTTACAACAATCGTCTCGATCATCGTTCCATGGGAACAAGTGAATGTCGTCTTCTCTTGGTCTCGGTGCAATCATGATTTGATTATCTTAGGAGTACCCATCAAAGCGATAGAAATCAAAACCCCTGAGTCTATCTAGCATTTGGTCCATGAAGGGAAGGGAAAGTGATCTTTGCATGTAGCTTTGTTCAATTCTCTATATCTCTTCCTTTCTCCACTGAAAGTAGCTGCAGGTGGCTATGTCTTTCATCATTATTGGTAAATAAGCGTCATCATCACTTTCTTAGAAACCACGTGGAGTGGTAACAACACCCTGAGACTATATCAAAATAGGATAAATCATACGCATCAAGAAATTTGATGACCTCTTTCCTAATTACCTCTTGTATGATAGGGTTCACCCTCAGGTTGGTGTTTGAACGATTGGTTTACTACCCTCTCTACTCTTATTCTATGCATGTTGGGATTATCTTTGAAAAGTATGCTTTTTACTTTGTATAATCGGCCTGATTTTCGACTTATTCTTGAAATAAATTGTTTATCAGCGATGCTTTAAATATGATTGAATGTTACATATATTTCTTTTGCATAAGCTGTTCAATAATTCATCGTGTTACATTGTAGTTAATTTAGTGATGCGAGATCCGAGAAGATTAAATTAGCGATCCCTTGTAACTAAAAAAGCATGATTAACTACCTAGATGAAAATGAACAACCCGTAGCGAAAGGTTGAGGTGTAAAGCTCGAGTTGGTTTGTCTTGACCAAGATTACACTAGTCATGGTGATCTTTTGAATAGGACCTACATGAGGATAAATTCTTGCCTGAACAAGGAAGAATTAGACCTTAGTGGTTCGTTATTTCTTAATCTTAAGTCCCTTAAATAGGATCACGTGGGATTGGTAACTATTGCTTTGACTTATCATGGGTAGCGAATCAAAAGATTCAATACTTTTATCTTTGGCGATATTATTAGTCACGTGTGATTGCTAAGATTTAATCTGAAGAATCTCGTGTCTGCGGAAATGACTTGTTTGATTTGCCCTTGGGAGGTTCATAAGTTTTATCATACCAAATCTTGCAAGTGGAATTTGTTTTTCGGTATGGATAATAATGTTGAACCGTTCATGACGAGGATAAAAAATATTAATTAATGGAAAGCTATTTCGGTGACTTGAATTAATTAATGGGCTAGATAATCTTAAACCGGAAATAATGGTGAGAGCCATAATTTGTAATATAGGTTAAGATGGATAGTTGATATTAATTATGTAGTGGGATTAATTAATATTTATGGGCTTGAATTATATTGTGGCTCAATATTTGATATTGAGGTCCATTAGAAGGTCGATCTTAATTCTCTAAAAGGCCCTTTGGTAGCCCAACAAATAGTTCGATAAGCTGAAAAAATGTGATTAAAATAAAATAAATATTGTTGCTTATTTTTCCTCTAATTTTTGAAATTTATGGATAAAAAAGAGAAAAGATTTTCTTTGAATTTTGTTATGGAATGAAGATATGTATTCTTGGAATACAAATTATCTCATTAAATTCAAGAAATCTCCCACTTGGTTATTCATGAAGGTATTTCGAAATTTTGAATATAATGGGCAAGAAAAGATTTTCTTGATTTTCTTGAAAAGATATTATGGAAGATATGTATTTCTTGAAATCTGAGAATATCTCATAAATTCAAGAAAGATCAAATCTTGGAATCTTCTTGAAGACCATTTTTGAAAATTCCATAATAATTGAGGAGGTGGGATTTTTTGTGGAATATTTTAATTATGGGAAAAAGAATATAGGAGATATATTTAAGATTTCTTGGTGATCAAGAAAAATCTTTTCCGCATTGATTTTCTCTTTGGAAAATTTGACCCCTCTCTCACTATAAATAGGGGATGATTGTTTCATTCGTACAATTCCGTGTCTTTGGAAAAATTAGCAAATCGCGAAAGTGGTGCAACAAAGTTTATATTTTCCTTTTGTTAATTGTTATGAGTATCCTTCCAGGATTGTCGAGCAAAATTTGAGAATACTTGAGAAATCCTTTTGGTTAGTCAGTCAGCGAATTCCTTGCCCGTCGGAGAATGCGTTCGTAAGCAGTAGATTCGCGTCGTCGTGGGTTTTCGTGGTTTTTATATGCATGATATGTTGTTGCGATTATTATTTGAATTAATATAGGATTAATTAAATACTAGTAATAATTAATTAATTAAATTTGTATTTAAATATTCACCCCGAATAGATCTGCAACTTTCATTTCCCCAACAAGCTGGTATCGAGCGAGCGGTTTGAGACTCTGAATTTTTTAAATTGTAATTTAATTAGCGGACGTTAAATTTGAAATTGGATAGTAGAAGCCCATTGAATCTGTTTTTGTAGGTATCCAATTGTCATGGATTTTAAAGTGTCTACATTTATGCATGCATATAAGCTGTGGTTTTTAATTGATTCGATTGGATTTGTTTTGCCTCGTGAGAAAATCCACGAGTGTAGGATTTGTTTGATTTGATCAATGTAATAGGCTAGTCTGAATCTGGGTTTATTTATTTTTTGTAAATAAATTATGTAGGATCGAGGAGCGAAAAAGCGAAAAATTAAAGGACAAATCGAAAATCGAGGCGTAAGCGGTCTTGGTAATGGAAACCTGGAGTGCAGTGGCCAAGCGGGCGTGCCAGCCTTGTATGGACAAGCCGCCCTTTGAACCTGGCGCATGATGACCTTGGAAATCAATGTCGAACCCCAGCCAGATAGCAGCTGACATCTGTGAACCTTATCTTGGTATGCCCAGCTGAAATTCTTAGGTGGCCCGGGCGAATGGTGTGTGGATCTTGTGCCGGATCATGGCGTCATCCTAAGCCTGTCAAGCCTTTGTCTGCGGTCTTAGAAGACCCCTTGGCAGTCTTGAAAGCCCGGCCAGTCTTGCCAAGTGGTGGTCTGGGCAGTGGCGTGGGATCATCATATGTCAGCTGGCATCAGGCGTTCGAGCGAAGTATTTTCTAGGCGAGCGAGTGGGAGAATTCGAGGCGTGTTTCTTCAAGATCAAGCGAAAAATCAAACCATGACAATTGGATAATTTGTGCCCAATATGTTTTATTTTACCATTTTTTTGATTTATTTGTGATATCTTATGCTTTATTTAATTTGTTTAAATGTGTTTGCATGAGGTTGCCAAATGGAAAAATCTCACCTTCAAAATTACTAAGTATGTTTAAATAATTAATTGTGATTTTATTAGGATAATAAAATTGAATTAATTTTGACCTCCGTGATTTATTTATTTGTGAATTCTTTTGGAGAAATTCATGGAGGACGGTCAAAGATAAACTTTTCATGAATAAATTCCAAGCGGATGATTGTGGGTTATTCTTAGTGGCGACAATGACCCTCACGAGGAGGCTCGATCAAAAGCGAAATAGTAATCATGTATTTAATCATGGTTATTACTTAGGTATAAAATTGATGTCATATACTTGGCGAAGTCCTGTCGATTTTATATTGGTCATGGGAACCAACTATTAATCTGGATATTAAGGTTTGTAATTGTTCTTATTTTTAACTTTCTTGAATGTGTTTAAATAATGACCCCTTTACGTGGCTTATTTAAAAGCTGTTTTTGAGATGTTGGTGATGCGTGTTCATATTTTTGAGATTTTAATATGATCGTGTGATCGAACCTTGTGATATATTTGTGTTTATGCATGTTATTATTTATTTCGATTTCATCGTGCCATGACCTTTTAATCTCTTTATATACACTCGAAAGAACACCAATTAATGGAGAAAACTATAATATTTGGAAGCGAAATATGAGCTTTGTCTACTGCACAAAAACATTATTGGATTCTTGATGTACCCAAACCCGCGTAAACTCTTGATGAATCATCGATCGTGAAGACATGAGTATAATATTTGGGAAGCGAGCCCGATGAACCCGTAGAAGCGTGTAATCTTGGAATTTTGTCGATGATTTGAAACACATTCATGAAGGTGTTGAGTCATTGCGGAAATTATCTGAAGTCTTGAATAAATGTTTTTAACAAAAAATAGCATGATCGTCGGTTTAAAAATAATGGCGTGGGTAAATTTGAAAAATGGTGAGGAACTTTATAAGGAAGCGTGTTCTCGAGTCGAACACCATTTTCTAAAAAGCGGCTTATCTCGGAACTAAGTATTGTGATGAGGCCCAAAGTCAATTTACATTGCTTCTTTCTGCCGAGGCCGATGGATTTTTCTTGTGGTTTTGTGATGGTGATCACATATTTACTATGGATAATCTACAAAAGCCTGGGATGATAGTAGAAAGCATTTAGGAAAGAAAAAGCGGCATTGGTGACAAAGTCTTTTCTCGAGATCTAAACCCGATTGGAAGGCAAGTCTCGAAAAGGAAAGTGAAGTCGAACAGGCAAACTCATCCTTTAGAAAAAAGTGAAAAAGGCGATTATTTGGTTGGGTGTCGAAAAGGACCAAAAAGGAATATGTTTTTAATTGCGGGAGAAAAGGACATTGGAGAAATTGACTGTTACAATCCCAAGGAAAGGAAAGAAAGGTAATCCTCGCTTCACTAGTTGTTGAAACTTGTTTAGCGGCGTATGCCTCCGTTTTATGGGTGGTGGATATGGGATCCTTGATCATGTTTGTTTCACATTATAGGGGTTCAAAGCGGACGAATAACTAAGTGGAAGTGAGATCCTCATCATTTGGCGATCTTCTGAGAGTGGCGGTGAGCGATGGGAAAGTCTACTGTCTTTTTTGAAAGCGAGTTTTAATTTTAAGAGATGTTACATGCGTTCGAGTTTTAGAAAAAATTTGATTTAGGTTTCTAAACTTTTCATGATGGATATTGATTTACTTTTAATAAAGTTGTTACCATTTCTCTTTTGATAAATTTATACGTAAATGGAGCGTTGGCGAATAATCTCTATACAATTAACTTGTACTGCACACCGCTTTGAAAATCATCTATAACACATCAGTTTCCGTTTAGAAAAGCGTTCATCGGGCGTGAGCGAGACCTTAACTGCTGGCATTGTTGTGTTCGATATATTAACTTCGGGGTTGTCGAACCGTAAAAATGACCGTGTAATATTCTTTAAAATAATCATACCGGTGGACAAATGTACTCTTGGCGTCCGTCGTTGACCAAACAAGTTTTGTTGGCCGGTTAAACCTCGTGACTCCTCCAAAACAAACATACTCACGCCCCGGATCGGGAAGAAGCGGAATCAAATGGGCTAAGTCAAGAAGGCCCGCGAACAAATCGAGGACTTGACCCAAAAATACCGGATATCGCGAAGGCTTCGGATATCGCGAGAATCCGGTGTCTTCGCAAATCTGAAAACCCGAGATATCACGAGGGTCGGTATACTCGCCTTTCGAATATCACGAAAACTCGAAGATATCACGAGGTCGATATGCTTCGCAACTTCGAGATATCTGAAAGGCTTAGATATCAGGTGATATGCTTTCGCCTTTCGAGATATCTGAAAAAGCCCGAATATCTGAAGGTCGGTATCTTTCATGACCTGACATACGAAGACTCGAGCATCGCGAAGAAATTGATGCTTACCCACTTTCGAATATCGAAACCGAACATCTGAGAGGCTCGGTATGCTCGAGAGGACAATATTCGGCATAGGCGACATGGTTAAAAGGCGAACAAAGCGTCAGCAGAGCAAAAGATTAATTTGGGCGACAAAAAAGAGTGCCTTAGACAAGCAAGCTCCAAGATCAATCTAGAAAGCGAAGTTGGGGAATATGGCAATATCACGGATTCTTGATGACCGAAGTCTCCGGCTCATGCTTGCTGACCCAGCTCATGCTTGTCGAGTCTTTATAAAAGGATAAAGAAAAAAAAAAAAAAGGTTAGAAAAATTTCCCGAGAAAAAGTTATACCCGCGCTTGAGAGGCGAGCAGAAAAAATTGAGTGATTATCACATCTGAAACCCTAGCACTTTCGTATGCTAACTCTCCCAAATTATCTTCAAATATGATTCATCTTCATAAGGTGTATCAAATAGTGTAAGTGTAAAGCTCATGATACCACGTCAGCTTGGTATGCCCTGAGTAGTCATTTCTACTGATTTGGGTCAACAAATTCATCTTATTCTGGTTTATATTCTGCGTGCATGTTTTTGTTTGTGAGTTGTTACCAAATTAGCCACATAATACTCTCGATAAAAAAAATGACTCATGACAAATTGGCTAGAAGGAAATACTTCACCAAAAAAACCCACACAAACCGCCAGGTTAAGTAGGGGCGGAAAAAAATAAAAATGCCTCAATCTGGAACACACAAGCGGAGAGAGTATGGACAAAAAAGCGAGCCATACCCGGGAAGAGGCTTAGCGCCCGACCTCCAAAGATCGAGATAAGAGACCATCAATCTTGAGGATATTGCGATGATCCGTGGCCTATAAAGGCCATCACTTTCTTATTTAAAACCTGAAAAGAAGGGCGAAAAAAAGTTAGCTAAGCTAAAAACTTCGAAGATGGAAGCGATGCTTTCGCACACGATAGCGAGCAAGTTAAAAAAAAGCTATGACGAAGCCGAATAAAAAAAGCCGATGTCGTCGTTATGACGAAACGGCCCTCGAAGTCTAGACCTTGGCGTTGGGGCGATTGAGGCTCTCATAAAACCGAATCGGCAATAATAAACTGACAGGATCGAGGAAGGAACAACAATAAACATGCCGCGCTCGGTCTTCGCATGATCGTCCATCTTAGAACAAAAATGGCAAAGAACAAAATTGTCTATCCATAAATCGATTGGGTAGTCAAGAACAAGCTTTAAGGGGAATTTGCCCCATCCACGAGCATGACCAGCTGGGTCCTGATTGGAAACTTGGCCCGAATCCAGAATCTGTCCAGTTCCACAAAATTTCGCGGAAATCGTAAAGCCATCGAGGATTCTGAGCCCGGCGGCGCGACCAAAACCCGCCGCCGGGCACAATACCACCTCGATCCTTTATCACCCGTGATCATGGCGGTAGAAATATAAGAGAAATGCGCGAAACTCGACCACCGGTCCCGTATTCGATCTTTGGTCGACCCTCGTATCCATCTCGACAAATACTTCGGGGCTTTATGATCGCGATGGGGCCCTGTGAGCCTTGTCACCGATTGCCGATCATTCCCGTGACTTTGGGTGATCGGGCACATAGATCAATTTTTCTCTTTTGCTTACGCTGCGTCTATCACATCTTTCGCTCAATTAGGACAACAATTTCTGTCCCGTTTTTCATCCGTGTGTGCTCGCTTAGCAAAAAACAAAAGGTTGGTGCATTTTTCCTAACTAAAAGGTGAGTACGTCGAGCATACATCGAAAGATTTGATAAATGTTTGTATGATGGAGCCCGAGTTGAAGAAGATGCCAAGATCCTCGCGGTGGTCGAGCTACGACTTTAAATCTTGACATGTGGAAGGCCATTCATCAAAAGCGGCGAACACATATTGAAGTCAAAACGGCGGCGAAATCTTAGCCATGCAGATTTGCTGCATGATCACGATGGATTAGGGAACCTACAACTAGGAAAGTTTTAGGAAAGAAAGTGATGAATTCGGGTACAAACCCCGGAGCTCTTTCAAACCATGAAGAAAGAAAGCGAAATGAGCCTGAAGTCAGAGGCGTTTTGAAACAAAACCAAATTTCGGGACATGTTGGATAGGCGGAAAAATTATAATGGACAAACATCATTGAACGATGCTTCCAAATATTGTAAACCGCAGTACGCCGGACTGTCTGAGAAGATTATGCAGCGATTTACTCATGACTTTAGAAATTTATCTGAAGATAATCGTCTTACCCAATTCTTAAAAAAAAGCGTGACGAGACTACAAGCGAAAAAATAAATTGAAGAGGTAAGCGTAAAGCGAACAAACGTCGGCGGTGATCGAAGAATCCGTAAAAGGTCTGAAATACCCCAAAGAGGGCCTCCCTTTTGTGGAAAGAGGTAAAAGAAAGTCAAGAGATTGCGTAATCGTCTGATATGGTCGGTGGGTGGATGTTACCGGGGCACCATCATTATCGAGCAGGCGTAAGAAGATGGAGATCGTGCCGTACAAAGCGTTCATCGAAAAAGGTGGCGAGCACATCCCGTTTACGCCCTTTCGCACGAAATCATGTTTTTAGGCAGCGTCTCGGCGGTATAATAACTCCGCAACAGCTCGTAACCATTAGTGCTTTCGTGCCATAGGGTTGAAGGTGCACAGCCTCTGGTTGATCGCGGACTTATCGCCGAACATTTTGTTCATCAACACCCTTCACCGGATGGAAAAGCAAGTTGGGGACTTGGCGGTTATATTGAGCAGGTGTGATCATACCATAATGGGTTTTTGGGGAATCGTGGCCGACCTATGGTATGATTAGGTTAAATCAGTTAGAATCGACTACGAATCAGGACATCAAGCGCGAACTAGAATGCTAGATTTTTGTAATCGTCGATGCTAAATCTCTACTTATAATGGGTTCTAGGTGCCCGTTTATTTAGGAATTTAAAAGCGGCTGTTCTCGTGTTACTCTTTGTGTTAAATTTCCAACCTGAGATGGAGCAGTAGCGTAAAGGAGATCGGAAGATAGCTCGAGATTGTTTGCTATCATGTGCACGGAAACAAAAATATTGTTAACATGATGGAGCAAACATGGGGAGATTCAGTGAGTCAAATCGGCGAATATGTTTTAACATGTTGAAATATCTTTGGCGAACATAAATTTGACAAACCTGACTCCCGTCGCGAACGAGAATCTTGTGAACACACAATCCGGAAGGTAATTCATGTCCCGGATCTCCCGGATCTAATGAATATTGATCGCTAAGCGAGCAGCGGACCTAGAACCTCGCATAGGTTTGAACCCCATGGAGGTTGATGGCGAACAGGGGGTCCATTCAAGATCCTCGGTGGAAACAAAAAAAGCGGCGACACTGTCCGAACAATGGAACTATAAACGCGACGAAGCGGACACGAGTTAGAAGTGTTCATTGGTTAAAATTGCAGGCGATTGAGCGAAGCGATTGCTTATCTTCAAGCAAACTTGGATGTGTTCGGCGTAGTGCATGCGAGGACATGGTTGGAATTGATCAAAACATGCGTGTCGTTCCCTCGACCTTGATCGATACAAACTCCGGTTATCGAGCCTTGAAAGTTTAGTCAGGAAAAAGTATGCGGCAATGAATAGTGAAATCAAAAAGTTGCTCGACAATAAGGCCCGATTCGAGAGGTGAAATGCCCCAAGATGGCTTGCGAACCCTGGTAACAAATCCGCCAATACAATGGATCTTGGAGGCCTATGTATTGATTTCCGCAGTTTAAACAAGGTGTGTCAGAAAGATAACTTCGAGATCTTGCATATCGATTATTTGGTCGATGTCTGTTGGGGCCGTGAACTTCATGACTTTCATGGATGCATTTCTTTGGTTATCACCAAATACCCATACATCTGGACGATCAAAGAATCTGGCGTTCTGCGATTGAAAAGAATATGTCTTGTTGGCCAGTAGCATGCCATTCGGATTAAAGAATCTTGCGGTGCAACATATCAGCGTTTTGGTGAACAAAATGTTAAAGCCGGACACATCGGTCGAACAATTGAGGTATATATTGATGATATTGTGGTAAAGAGCGAACATAAAGAAGACCACATCACCCACCTCGCACGAGCGTTTGATATACTCGGGAAGTATAACATGAAGTTAAATCAGAAGAAATCGACTTTGGGGTTCACTCGGGAAAATTCACCGGACATATGAGTCGATCGATGGGATCGAGCGAACCCATCAAAAGATTCAAGCCATGCTCGATATGTCGAGCCCCGAAGTGTGAAAGAGGTCAAAAAGTTAGCAGGACGTTTAGCTTTAAGCGGTTTATATCACGGCTGGGGACAAATGCAAACCTTTCTTTGATGCATTAAAGAAGGAAATTTCGATGGACCGAGCATTGCCAAAATGCATTGAATCATTAAGCGATGCCTTGCGGATACTCGGACATTATCTAAGCCTGTCGAGCGAACAACTCTATCATATATCTTCTTTGCATCCGAACATCTGTCGATCTTTGTGCTCAAATGCAGGCGAAGGACCACGCGTTTGCCCATTTACTATGTAAGCCAAGTGCTTAAATAAGCCAAACTCTGGGTGGAAAAACCATATGCTCGTAATGAGTGTTTGAAAATTGCGACCATACTTTTCGATCCTTTCGATCGAAGTCTTGACTCACCTTCCCATTGTGCGGAAGTCCTCCCACCAGACGGAATCTTGCGGTGATTACTCAAATGGGCGGTGGAGTTAGGACTGGTCGGCATTACGTTACGCTCATGACGGCGATGAAAGGAACCAAGCTATGGCCGATTTTATAGTTGAGTTGACATATCCCCAAATGCCCGAAAAAAAAAACATCGATCAACCATGGCATATGTATGTTGATGGCTCATCAACAATTCAAAAAGGGGAGCGGCGTAGTTCTCATCGGCCAACCGGACAAACATTTACTTTTTGACCGTCGTTTTGATTTTTCCGGCTACAAATAATGAAGCGAATATAAAACTTTGATCAATGGGACTCACGGATGGCAATGACAATGGGAATTCATAAATTGGTGATGATTTCTGGCGATTCTCGGATAATCGGTTATCAAATAACAATGTAGTCTGAGGCGAGGTGAACAAATGCGCGATATCGACAACTAACAAAGAATTGCTCGAGCATTTCGAACAAGTTTTCATAGAACAATTACCACGATTGGGTAATTAGATTGACGATGCTTTAACCGCGCTGGCGATAAGCGAAGGGTAGCGAACACGGCAACATTGTGGTCATCACAACTTGTTATCGCCATCCGGTTCGAGTTATGATCGCCCGAAATGCGGTGACGAAAACTTGGATGACTCGATCCGAGTTCTTTTTAAAAGGACTTCTCCCGCGAAAATAAGGCACAAGCTACTGCCTCCAGTTACAATACGCTTTCGTTATACTATCATAGGCGAGCATTTGTACAAAAAACTTCTCCTTCCCTTTATTGAAGTGTATTACTCTGAAGAGATTCGTATACTTCTGGAACAAATCACGATGGAGTATCACCGGAAATCATGTCTGAGTGGGCTCGTCATCTGGCACATAAAATAATCGGACAAAGGTTATTCTTGTGACCCTCAAAAGATTCGATCGCTCATATGCTTTTTACTTTGAGTGCGGTACATACCAAATTTATTCATAGCCCACTTTGAAGAATTAAGTGTCGGTTTATAGCCCGTGGCCATTTGCTAAATGGGGATCGATTTGATCGGCCCATTTCCTCTTGGCTTTGTCGGGGAGTAAAATTTGTTGTGGTTGTCGTTGATTCTTATACTAAATGGGAAAGCGAGGCCATCGTTAAAATCACCGAACAAAGAATGTGGAACTTTGTTTGGAAAAATATCATTTTGTCGATTTGGGCTTCCCCAATCATTAATGCGATAACGGCAAAGCAGTTCGATGGAAGTGAGTTGAGGGAAATTGTGCTTTCGGGGGGCATAAAAAGCATTACTCAACTCCGTATTATCGATCAAGCGGACAAGTTGAAGCCAGTAAATAAAATTATCAAGCATACCTCAAAATTTAGACTTGATAATTCGAGGATAAATTTGAAGAGTTGCTGAAATATTATGGGCTTATCGAACAACTTCGAACATCAATTCTGTGGAACCTTGTTTGCCTTGGCATTTAGTGCGGAAGTTGTTATACGAAATCAAGATTCAAGTCATCGAACAATGACTTTTGGAAACCGCATTAATGATTGAAAAGCTTTCATACTGAGTCTGAACTGTTGGAAGAAAGAAGGGAAATTTGATTTCAAGAATGCCATGTACAAAAAGAGATCGGAGAAGTTCTACAACTCAAAGTCGAACAACGGGTTCAATGTGGTAGCTGGTTTTTAAGGCGAAACAGCGGGGTATCAAGTGGTGTGTTTCGGTAGGGCATAGGAAGGTGGATTCGGATTTGAGAACATTTTCTAAGCAGGGCATATGATTTGGAAGACTGAATGGAGTCCATTGTCCTACTCGTGGAATGCATTAAATTTGAAAAAAATATTATCAATAATTTGAGCATAATTCGGCCGAACAAAAGCTGTATCCGCTAATGGTGAAGCGAGCATAGTCGGCCAATTGCCCACAGTGTGAGACAAGCATAGTCGGCCCGAACAAAGCTCTGTCCCACACAATTTGAGACAAGCATAGTTGGCGAACATAATTGCCGAGGTAGTTGAAGCGAAACAAGTGGTAGAACAAAATCGGTTGTTCGGTTAAAGCAGTAGTAGGACAATCACGAAGAAGAATACATTATGTTCGACACATATCTTGGGAAAGAAATGTTGGACACTATCGATGGAGGCGGAAGATCATTGTCGAGCGAGTTGTCGGCGGAAGATCACGTGTCGAGCGAGTTGACAAGTTGTGGCACAAGCGGGGATGAGTCAATCTTTGAGAAAGAGTCAAAAAGTAAGAGATGTCGAGGGGGAGCAAAAGTAAGAGAGCTAGCACCCATTAGCTATGCCAAGACTAGCTTCGGGATAGTTCTATAAATAGGAGGCATCTTTGATAAATTGAGAAAAGAGGAAAAAAAAGATGAAGAAGAAAAACAAGGAAAAATACTACGATACCGAGAAGAAAATTGGTTCGGTATGCTGAGAGTAGAAGAATCCGACTCTCGATTCAGCAATCATTAATTTGAATCGAGCATCTCTGTTTTAATGCTGATTTATACCCCATATGACATTACGAGCAAGGTTGAAGCTTCGTTGCGGACTCAAGATGCTTTCGGCAGAGTTATGGTTGCCACTCCGCGTTACTTTCATTCTTATGCGATAGTAAATCAACAGTCCTGTCGTCCCCAAAATCTCCTCAGAAGGAGGATGTCATAATTGTCGCTCAAACAATATCTGACAATGATGCTTAGAAGCATCTCTTGAAGGACGAGAATGGTGCGGTGAAAATTTTGCTACTTTTGCTTTAAGCGGCGGTATGCTCGCCACATGCTCATGTCACGGCCGCCCAGCGTAATCACGGCTTGTCGGGGGGCGAAAGCTTATCTTTAGCTGGCGATTGAGCATGTTACTAAAAAAAGAAGGCGGTAGACATGATGATGTGCCACATCCTTGTCAACATCAATTCCCCGGACAATGTGAGGCGGGTTAAATTATCTACTCGAGACGAGGTTAAAATTCAAAACCTTAATTCGATATCAATAGTTGTGTAATAGATAATCTTCTTCCGGATGTGAAGGTTGTAATAGAATAAAAGTGTTGCAAAAAAAAAAAAAATATATGTACTTTTTTGTGGCTAAGATTTTTCTAGTTCAAGCCTATTTGAGGTGCGCACCTAAAATGTTTGACCCGAACAAAGATGAAACGAGCCGAGTCTATGTTACTTTGCCGAGCGAGTTAAGTACTCTGATTCAGGACCAAATAGCGAGTAATGGGTATGCGATTGCAAAAAGATATTTCGTGCTACGGATACGTGGCCTTAATGATGAAGTTTTGAAGTGCTAAAATAAAACGACCCTAATCTGAAGTGATCGCACCTAAATAAGGCGATGGCGAACCAAGAAAGGGGTTCATAAAGTAACCCATCTGGTGCACCTAAATAAGGCGATCAGCCGTTGCAACATCAATAAGACAATCAAAACCCGAAAAAAAGTCGGAGCGGGCATAAGGCAAACCCAATGTTGAATTCATTGAGAAGAAAAAAGGGCCAAAAACTAGAAGGCAACAAAAGCGAACACAAAGCAACAAAGCAAACATCAAGCAACACAAGTATCAATCATTTATCTACAACCGCATTCATCCTCAACAACAATCAGGTTAGAGGAGATAGTTCAATATGTAATTCATCCATTCGGTTATAAAAGTGTTGAACAAAAGAAAAATCATTAAAAAATTACAAGTATTGAAGACATTGTTCGAACAAAAAGGTGAAAAGACAAAAATTACACAACATATGTTCGACAAAACAAAAATAACATCAAGGAGCAAATTCATAATTGGGGTAGAGCCGGAAGAGAGATGTCGAACAAATCGTTACTCGGCCCTCCAAAGATAACTCCTTATTGTAATTCGGTACCAAATGCTCGCTAGAAGGTACATACCCTTTCGATCTCGGAGGTCCCCCTTTGCTCGGCTGCGTCGTCGGTCCGAACTTCGGTTTGGAGATTTTGGCCGACACCACCGGTATTCGCGTCAAACCATCTTCCTCATCGAATAGGATCATCAACTTTGATCCCTTTGAGAAGAATGGAGAAATCCGCAGATCGTTCAAATCGACATTGGAAGGTTGCGATCACGGAGGGTTAATCGATCAGTCTTCTTTGGAAACTTGATATAAGAGGGGCAATTTGTTTAGCCATTAAGTGCATGGCGGAAACGGTCGGATAACATCGTGAAGGCACAAATATAGGAGAAGTTGGACATGGAATCAACATACTCTTCATTATCGACTTTGAATTTTTGAGACCTAGCGGGTGTTGGTCTCCTCGGCAATGATGAGTTGTTGGCGAAACACGTCCCCTCTCACTTTCCATGGCCTCGGCCTGATTTCGGAGTTTAGGAATCTCAACATTCATCTCTTCTGAGCTCTTCATTATCTTTGACCACCTCCTCTGAGAGTGATTCGGTGCCTCCTGCCGTCTGGTGAGCATCCTCCCGAGCTGGCGAGCATTTTCCACGAACCAGCGAACATTTTCTCGAGCTCGGGCATCCTCGCCGCTGACGAGCCGAGCACAGGCCGAGATGGATGCTGTTCCGAGCCAACCTCGGTTCATCCCGAGTCCTGCGCTCACCACTTTTTCTTCGGTTCTGATCAAAAGCCAAGTAGTTGGCATGGAGGTTAGCGGATGAGCATAGGCTTCTCAAGAACGACCATAGATTGCCCCAATGCAGACCGGGACGATATTTTCCAGGAGTGGGCGGATCCCATCCCAAGAATGATCTATCCTCGGGGACCGAAGTCGGGATTCAATCCGAGTCCATGATCGGGGTCCAAGAGAGGTGGAGAAGATGTGCTAACCTCCATTTCAACAATTTGCTGACCGATGGACCGACCCTGAGGCGGCCAGTCGATCGGGCAGTAGGGATCCGAAGTCACCCTATCGGCCTCGATTGCTCGCCCGAGCTTGTTCGCTCGGGCCTTTGTCATCCGAAGTTTGTTCGCTCGCCCCTGTTTGCCGATTTCCATCCTTGGCCTCTTGGAGGCGGGCTTGCTTTCGCTATTCCCCTCTTCGGCCGACCGGGTACTCCTTTTGCGGCTTGGCTACCCTGGGGACGGATCGCGGATGCTTTCGACTAGCCTCGCCTGCTTCGCCTCTCCTCTGTTTTGTTATTTGAGCCTCCCCTCAAATTTCGGCTGAATCAAAACAAGCTCTTGTGGTCTTTTTCTCCGAGCCATCTCGGTATGTTGGATGTACTCACGAAAGCAGTTGGGTCAATGGGGAAAGCTATAAACAAAATCATTGAAGACGCACAAAAAAGCGGGGTGATGAGCAAAATGACACAAAACTTATCTGAATACAAGAAAAATCCTTACCAGCGGGATTACTTGACAACAAGATGATGAGGAGGCTGAAACAAACCTCCTTTCTTCCTTTGATCGGCGGTGTTGAGAGTTCTCTGAGATCGCTCGGCGAGACTCAGATCAATTTGCCAAACATTTGCTAAAATAGCCGTCGTTTGTCTCCTTGTCGTCCTTGACTAGAATCCACCGAAATAAAAGAGCAAGTTAAAATCGGTTCAAATTGAAGGACAAAAGACACAAAATTACTTACTTTGATTACACCTCGAAGTCGATGGGGATGTTTAATCGAGCATCCGGAGTTCGCTCTCGAAGCGGGCTTTTCCAATCGCCCCCAACGAAACGAACTTCTCTTTCCAATCACTGATTTTGTTTCGCACGTCTTCAATAATTTTGCACTTGGCATTAGCTTGCATGAGCGACCACCCATGTTAGCCCCCGAGCGGGTCAGGGTGCACCAATCGAGCAAGTTAATTTGCGGAGGGATAGTATCTTGGCTTCATTTTTGCGAACAAAGTCGGGAAGCTCATGATCATATACCACCCATTCGGCTTAAGCTTGCGTGATGGTGATGTTCCATTCCACGAGCAAGCGGGTGATGGCGGATGGGGAATCGAAGGAACTTCCATGGTGTCCAAATTCCACAGCGACACAACCTTCGGGGGTTGGTCACCCGCTCATCGAGGACCGGTGCCCGAGAAAAAAGACATCCTTGGGGGTTTCGTAGTAATTCCTATCGACTAAGTGAGCATATCTGATCAATTATGCTCATTATCTTGCTCATTTTGGTACTCATTCTCAACCCCTAATCCTATGAGGTTGCTTTCAGACATCGAAACTATAACGAGCATTATACTCGTTATATGTTGACTATGAGGGACACCAGCGGGTATATCAAGCTCGAATTTTGCTCATCACCTACCCATATATTCGATCCGGGTTACATTCTGACCATCAAAATTTCCCCCTCACAACATCGTCATTCCTATCTACATCAACGTTATCAGTGACTCGGAGACCTAATTTGAATTTGGGGCAAAGAATTATTACTCGAATCGTCCGAAAAATCATTACGGACCAAGTCCCTATCCAATTCATTTAGGACTTCGTCGGAATCGGAGGAAAGAACGACAAACGACTGCCGAATTTGCCAGCGAAATCCTGAATCCGAGACATTCGTCTCCGGCGCATTAGCGTCGCTACGGGGGATTCTACTGACAGAGGGGGAAGAAGAAGAACTATGTTGGTTTGATTCTAGGGGAACAGAAGGGTTTGAGCAAGAGGCCATAATCGCAATAAGAGAAAGAATACAGCGTTTACCTGAGAAAGATTCTTCGCCGGAATGATGAAGCCCTCGCCGAAAATTTTCAGACACAGGAAAAAATTGAAAGACAGAGGCAAAAAAGAAGAAGGGAGGAGAAAAGGGTTTAAGGCGGTGAAATGTGGTATATATAGATACCGGAATCAATTTTGAAAATCCGCGAATCTAAACGACATCGACTATGGCCCAATAAAATTTTAACAGTCGGGCCCCATGTTGAATACAAAGCGACCCGGCTGGGGGTATTGTTGTGTTCGATATAATAATTCAGGATTAATCGAACACGTAAGAGCGACACGTGTAGTATTTATTAAAATAGTCAAACTTGTTGGACAAGTGTGCTCGTCGTCCGTTGACCAAACAAGTTTGTTCGGCCAGTTCACCACATGTCACCCAGAACAAACATACTTGCTACTCAGATCAGGAAAGAAGGAATCAGATGAGCTAAGTCAAGAAGGCCACAAACAAATCTGAGGACTCAGGCGGCCAAAATACTCAGATATCCTGAGGGTCAGTATGCTCGCTAGACAGATATCCTGAAAGGCTCAGATATCCTGAGGGTCAGTATGCTCGCAACTCAGATATCCTGAGGGTCAGTATGCTCGCAACTCAGATATCCTGAAACCCTCAGATATCCTGAGGGTCAGTATGCTCACAACACAGATATCCTGAAAGTCAGTATGCTCGCAGCACAACATTCTGAAGACTCAGGCATCCTAAAGGGTCAGAGTGCTTGACACTCGATATCCCGAAGACCCTGACATCCCGAGGGGCTGATATGCTCGAGGGAGGACAAGATTCAAGATGAAACTGACATGATTAAAGGGGCGAACAAAGCATCCAACCGAGCAAAAGATTAATTTGGACGACCAAAAGAGTGCCTTACAGACAAGCAAGCTCCAAGATCAATCTAGAAGACGAAGTTGGGAACGTGGTAATATCATCTGGATTCTTGCATGACCCAAGTCTCCAGCTCATACTTGTCAACCCAGCTCATGCTTGTCGGAGTGCTATAAAAGGAAGAAAAAAGAAGAAGATAAAGGTTCAGAAAAATTTCCCAGAAAAATTCATACCCACACAAGAAATTCCAGAGAGAGGTGAGGAACAGAAAAAATCGAGTGATCATTTATGCATACTAGAAACCCTAGCACTCAGAGGCTAACTCTCCAAATTATCTTCATCTGTAATGATTCATCTTCATAAGGTGTATCAAATATTGTACGTGTAAAGCTCGCTATACCACATCGGCTTGGTATGCCCAAGAGTAGTCATTCAGATTTAACCGGGTCAACAAATTCATCTTATTTACAGTTTATTTTACACGTTCATGTTTTGTTTGTGAGTTGTTATCAAATTAGCCACATCATATTCCTCAAATAAAATATTTCATGACAAAAAATAATTCACGTAAAACTACGCGATGCGAATTCTCTACGAGTTTACGTGAGCGTACCTCTTGGGATGGCAGCGGTGTAGTGAATAGACTAACCGTAAGGACTTTAAAGTATTCCTTAACCCTCGATTCGACTATCCGGTGGAAGGATTCTTGTGAACGATTTAACAAAAGGAAAATAAATATGTTGCACCACCATTATGGATTTACTAATTTTTCCAGCACATGGAATTTTACTTGGGAATTAAAGAATCATCCCCTATTTATAGAGATTAGGGTGAACGAAATTTTTGGTAAAATATGATGTGGGAAAATCTTTTCTTGATCTCCAAGAAATCTTGAATATATCCCCTATATTCTTTTTCCCATAATCATAATATTCCACAAAAATCCCACCTACTCTATATATATGGATTTTTCGAAAAAATAGATGATCAAGATTCCAAGATTTGGATCTTCTTGAATTTATGAGATATTCTTGTATTTCAAGAAATACATATCTTCCATAATATCTTTTCAAGAAAATCAAGAAAATCTTTCTTGCCCACTATATTTCAAAATTTTCGAAAATATCATTATGAATAACCAAGTGGGAGATTTCTTGAATTTAATGAGATAATCTTGTATTCCAAGAATACATACCTTCATTCCATAACAAAATTCAAAGAAAATCTTTCTCCCAACTTTATCCATAATTTTCGAAATATTATTGGAAAAATAAGCAACATTTATTTATTTTATTTTAATCACCTTTTCAGTTAATGGACTATATGTTGGGCTACTCAGGGGGCCTTTAGGAGAATTAAGATTGGATCTTCTAATGGACCTTGAATATCTAATATTGAGCCACAATATAATTCAAGCCCATAAATATTAATTAATCCCACTACATAATTAATATTGCACTATCCATCTTAACCCATATTACGGTCGATATGGCTCTTGGTCATTATTTCCGTGTTTAAGATTATCTAGCCCATTAATTAATTCAAGCCTTTGAAATAGCCTTCCATTAATTAATATCTTTTATCCTTGGTCAAGGAACGGGTCAACATTATTATCCATACCGGAAACTAATTCCACTTGCAAGATTTGGTATGATAAAAGTTTTATGAACCTCTCAAAGGGCAAATCAAACAAGTGTACTTGCGACACGATTCTTATTATTAAATCTTAGCAATAACATGTGACTAATAATATTGCCCAAGATAAAAAGTATTGAATCTCATTGATTCGCTACCCATGATAAGTCAAAAGCAATAGTTACCAATCCCACGTGATCTATTTAAGGGGCGAAGGTTAAGAAATAACGAACCTTCGAGGTCTAATTCTTCCTTGTTAGGTTTTATAGAATTTATCCTCGCATGAGGTCCTATTCAAATTGCATCGGTCATGCACTAGTGTAATCTCTTGGTCAAGACAAGCCAATCTGAGCCTTACACTTCAACCTTTCAAGATGGTTTGTTCATTTCCATCTAGGTCGTCAAGGGACTGTTAATTTAATCTTTTGTGATTTGGTATCACTAAATTAACTACAATGTAACACGTACGACTTATTGAACAGTTATGCAGTAAATATATGTAACATTCAATAATATTTAAAGCATCAGTGATAAACAATTTATTTCAGTAAATAAGTCTGAAAATTCAGTTTCGATTATACAAAGTAAAAGCATACTTTCCAGTATAATCCCAACATTGGACAAACACATTAATCTAAGTCCTGTTGGTTAAGTTGGTGCCCCTGTTGATAGGGAAGAGTGGATGTAGGAGTTGGACTCCGAACCATTATAAAATCGTGTGTTCCTTACTGCTTTATGTTCTTACTTGCCACATGCATTTGATTATAAGCAAAACACATTGTTTAAAAAGAAAAATTGGAGTCATCATTCCCTCACCCCTGTTTTATATGCATTACAATTGGTACTTAACGCATTCATGGGTTTTCAAAACGGGACCAACACAAAGCAACCCCGGGAAAGAGCATTGGACTGCAGTTAAAAACATTCTGAAGTATCTGAAGAGGACACGAGACAGAATGTTAGTTTATCAATCAGACAGTCTAATCCCTGTCGGTTACACGGACTCGGATTTCCAATCAGATGTAGACTCCAGAAAGTCAACCTCGGGTAGTGTGTTTTGCATGGGGGGAGGAGCCATGACATGGAGAAGCGTTAAGCAGAAATGCATCGCCGATTCTACCATGGGCCGAATATATAGCGCTTGTGAAGCGATGAAAAAGCGGTTTGGCAAGAAATTCCTAGTGGACTTGGGCGTCGTTAGGATTTTCCCAAGATGCGATCACGGTTTCTTCGTGATAACTCTTAATAGTTACAAATTCTAGGGAACCGAGAGCCCACAAGGCCAGAAAATACATAGAAAGAAAATACCATCTTATACGAGAAACCGTTAAGAGAGGAGACATAGAGGTGGCAAATATTGCGTCTGAAGATAACCTAGCAGATCCATTCACAAAGGGTCTGCCTCAGAATACATTCGAGAGACATGTGGAAGGAATGGGTGTCAAGAGCGTTATCAACTGCTTTGAGTATAAGTGGGAGAAATATTATTAGGTTAGGTGTAGGGTGGCGTTAGATGTCACATAGAACACGAGACATGATGTAGTATACTTAAAAGTTTTGAGACTTTGAGTATAAGTGGGAGATTGTTGGGGTTATCTTAAAAGTATGTTTTTTACTTTGTATAACCAAACCTGAATTTCTTATTTATTTTTGAAATAAATTATTAATCACATGTTGCATTAAATATGAATGAATGTTATATATATTTTTTGCATAATTTCAATAAGTAAGTACATGTTACGTTGCGATTAATTTGGTGATACGAGATCATAGAAGATCAAATTAGCGGTTCGTGAGTAAAGTACAAATTCACAACCGGATGGAAATAAACAATCCATCACATGAAAGGTTGAAGTGTAAGGCTCAGTTGGCTTGTCTTGACCAAGAGATTACACTAGTGCATTATGACGTTGAATAGGACCTCTGAGGAGGATAAATTCTTGATTTGAATATCGAGAATTAGACCTCGTTGGTTCGTTATTTCTTAATCTTCATCCCTTAAATAGGATCGTGTGAAATTAATAACTATTGCTTTGACTTATGATGGGAAGAGAATCAATGTGATTCGATACCTTGTATCTTAGGCAATATTATTGATTACATGATGATTCTTAAGATTTAATCTGGAGAATCGTGCATAAGTACGACTTGCTTGATTTGTCCCCTTGTTGGGCTCAGAATCTTTATCATACCAAATCTTGCAAGTGGAAATTTATTTCCTGTATGGATAATAATGTTGAGTTGTCTTTACTCCAAGGACAAAGATATTAATTAATATAAAGTCATTGATTTGCTTAATTAATTAGTGGACTAAGATAATATTAAACACAAGAAATAATGACCGGAGTCATATTATTGTGAAACCGTAATGTGGGTTAAGATGGATAGTTCAATATTAATTTTATAGTGGAATAAATTAATATTAATGGGTTTTGAATAATATTTTGGCTAAATATTAAAGTTTCATAGCTCATTGGAGGTCCAATCTTAATTCTCTAAAAGGTCCCTCAAATAGCCCAAATTAAAGTCCAATTAATGAAAAGGAGAAGAAAATATTTTGCTTATTTTTCCATCATTATTTTCCGAAAAAAAAATAGGTAGGAGAGAGAAAAAGATTTTTTCTTGATTTTCTTGGGAAAGATTTTTATGGAATAAGTATTCTTGAGATACAAGTTTATCCCATAAATTCAAGAAGGAAAACGATGTTATTTCTTCCCTACTTATGTGAGATTTTTAGAAAAAATAAGGAGAAATAAGGAGGAGAAGATTTTGTTGGGATATATTTTGGGAAATAGAATATATTGGATATATTCAAGATTGTTTCTTGGAAAAGAAGCAAGGAAATTTCTCAATGCCCCAATTGACCTAAATTTTCGTCCCCCCACCTTATTATAAATAGGAGATGAATTTTTCATCTCCAAGTGAACATTTCTGAAGATTGATTTTTTAAGAAAAAAATATCGTCGATAAAATATCAAATATTTTGAAAGCGTCGGACAGATTGTGTTTTCTAAAAACTTCAATTGTGAGTGTGCAATTCCATGTGTTGGAAAAAAAAATAGAAATCCACAAAGGTGGTGGCAAAATATTTTATTTTCTCCTTTGAAATTAAAATCGTTCGTTGATAATCCTTCCACCGGATTACGTTCGTGGACGTGGGACATATTTGAGAAGGCACTTTGGGTAGATCCATCGTTTCAACGGTTGTCTCTACAAGAGGTGTGTAATCTCGTAACTCCTAGATTACGCATGCTTAGGATTTCGTGGATTATGTGTACGCATGTTGTTTATTTGCTTATTAATTATTATGTTGAATTGATTTAGGATTAATTCATGTTAGTAATTAATTAATTAATTTAAATATGTATTTAAATTCACCTCGAATAGATCTTAGAGAGTGTTGTAAGATCTCACTTACTACGAGATACTAGGTATCTCATGATGGATGCACATATAACTTGGAGGGTATTGGTATACCCATCAGAAACCGGTTTGATGTAAATCCACAATATGTGTCTCACGTGTCTCGGTTAGTGGGAGCGTCGATACTCCTTTGACTTGAGGTCAATACATACGACATATATGGAGTGGTGAACTTTGACCATGACCACGCTTGCACCCGTCTATGGGTAGATATGGCTTGGATTGAGTTCATCACAGTGCGTATGCGTGGTAGTTGGACCAAGAATAGGATTCATTCCTCAATGTGGATTTAGAGAGAATACTCATCTTCTCGTCATAATTGGATCAAAGTCATCGGCCGATGCACGTCAACTTAGACTTTGTGGCTAAGTGTGACATACATGATCAATTAGTGATTAGAGATAATATGATTAAGTTATTTGAATAGACACTTCATCATGTTCAAGACTTAATCGAGTATTCGCGAATGAAAAGAGGAAATTGTAATAGCCCATGTTTGATTACTGGTAGTTTTGGCGTTTCTCATACGCACCTCATATATTGAGAATGTCGATTTATTGTCTAGGGTTCAAGTAAGACAGATTAGTTTGTTAATCGCTTTCGATATATGAGGGCTTTATGGGTCACACTGACAAGTAGTTTCCTTTTACGGATTATAGTTGGTTGATTAAATGTTAAATTGAATTTAATATTTAATTTATGGAGAATTAATTAATAATAGATTAATTTAGAATTAATTATTATTAATGTTTAATTAATTTGGATTTAATTAAATAGGAAATCCCAATAATAATATATGGAATATTATTATAGGATTTAATATATATGAAATCAAATCGTAGAGATTTGATATACATGGAATTAAATCGTAGAGATTTTATATATGGAAAATAAATCGAGAGATTTATTTTGTAAGATTAAGGATTCTATTTCCCGTCGAGGTTAGCTTAAGATTTAAAATTTGGGCCTTCCTATATATATATGAGCTCTTGAGAATTCACAAACATTAATTAATTCATATTTTCTCCATAAAATCTAGAATAGGAATTTTCCTAGAAAATTCCATCTCGAGATTCAATATTTGGCAAATGCATAAGAAATCGTGAATGAGGATTACGTGGATATCATAGTAGAAATATGTATGCAGTTTCTTTGTAAGGTTTCTCTTTATGTTTATACGTATTCAATTATGCAATTACGTGTTCGTTGTTGGTGAACTGTTTAATTACGCTGCGCATGTATTACATGTTTACGTGCCTCTAAATTCCAACAAGTAACACATACATGTCTTTTTTATTACATATATTTGTCTTTATAGTAGCCCATATAAAATATTAAAAATTGTGTTAATATATACACATAAATGTATTACTTCAAAGAAAAAAAATGTGTTACTTTATGAATAAAACAACACTTCCTATATTTCCGCTTTCCTCTCTGTTTTTTATATGTTTCTCCTTGCCTTAATTATTAAATATGCTCAAATAATACATATTTGCTCTTAGAACTACATATACTTATCTTTTTATATTAACACAATGGAGAGCGAGCTTTTTACCAAAATTCCTCTTGATCCAATTTGACCCGCAGGATACACGAACTTTCAACTATTTCTCATTTCGAAATTTAGAATGTACAATATTGTTCATGGAAATATCTAAAATAATATTACAGTATGATCGTAACTATTCATTAGTCCACGGTTAATTCAAAGAAAACAAAAATATAAAACTTTGAAAACTAAGTCCAAAATAAGTTCTCCAAAATAGTTTATACCTTGAATTGGTTAAGTATACATATATAGTATAATTTACAACGAAATTGGAGGTGTTAATTTGAGTATTGATCTATTTAATCAAGTGAAATGATTCTTCTGCGCATTGGCGGATGTACGTTTGGGGTGGGGCAAGTGACCCACGTGATATTCACAGATGTAATATATCTTTCCCATGAGAAATAATTAAATATTGTGACTTTGGCCCAATGGTAAGCAGGGAATGTGTAAATTCTTATGACAGTGGGTTCAAATCCCACTTTTGGCAATAAATTTAATTTTTTTAATTACTTTTCTTTAAGTAAAATTTCTTTTGGATTGCAATTTTGAGTAAATGTGTAAATTCTTATGACAGTGGGTTCAAATCCCACTTTTGGCAATAAATTTAATTTTTTTAATTACTTTTCTTTAAGTAAAATTTCTTTTGGATTGCAATTTTGAGTAAATGTGTAAATTCTTATGACAGTGGGTTCAAATCCCACTTTTGGCAATAAATTTAATTTTTTTAATTACTTTTCTTTAAGTAAAATTTCTTTTGGATTGCAATTTTGAGTAAATGTATATTTTTTTTTAATTCGTTAAGTTATGTAAATACAGTAATTTTTTTATGAGTTGTAAATTTTTTTATTTTGCATACATAATTATTTTTAAAAAAAATATTTGCTAAATTATGTAAACATAGTACTTCCTCTATCTCGGAATCGTTGGCACATTTATCAAAAATGTCCCTCCCGAATTTGTTGACACATTTCTAAAAAAAGGAAATAAAGCATCTACATCACTTTAAACTCTACCCTCAAAACATCTGAAAAATTACATACAATGTTATTATTTTCCTCACACTATTTAACTCTCACCAAAAAGTAATTTATATTAATAAACAATTCTCACATTAAGCTATGAGTAAACAGTAAATGTGTCAATGATTAGGAGACGCAGGAGTAATATTTTTTTTAATATTGTAAACTTTTATAATTTATTTCATATATAATTATTTTTAATTAATATAGGAAATTCTTGCGTGGGATTGTTCATAAATTTAGTGATTAACTCTAATGAATTAATATTCATTTCTTTCGAAATATTAAAGTGTCAATCACAAATTATGTTTCATTTCACTGTGAAATTTCTCACGCAAGATTTACTCTATAATAAATTTGAGATTAGTATAAAATTATTTTCATTTTTAAATTTTTCTTTGATTGGTGCCCTGCCTGAGTTTAATTCTTGCGTCCGCCCCTGCTTCTGCATATTTGCAATCAATGACCAAAGATTTTCAGGTCAATATTTAAATTTGGAGTAAATCTTCTATATACTAAAGATAAATCACCCCAAATTTATATGCTGGCTTTGTTTCAAATCTCTGCATTTATATGAGAAGTTATTTATAGTATTATTATTAATTTTTTTAATTTAAGTCATTAAATATTTAATTTTGATATTTACCTTCCATTTATCTCTTATCTATTAATTATGAATCACCCCCTATATTAAAATACTTCATCTTCAAATTATATACATTAAATTATATTAAATACATACTCCATAATTTATAAATTTATACTTCCTCTTATTCTTTTTTAATATCACTAGCATGTAACCATGCAGCATACTACGCTCTGGGAGATTGAAAATAGTTTTTATATCATTAATTTTAAATTAAATACTTCAAATATTTAATTAGTTTGATTAATTCAATTATAGATGTAATTTTTTTTTCTAATATTATATGTGCATATTTTCATTCATTTCTTATTATAAATTATTCCCTCACATTCTTCTTAATGTCTTTTAGAATATTTATATAATAAACGTTTTTTTCTAATATTTTATCCTCGTGATTATATCATATACATTCATAATAATTAATTTTCATGATCATTTAAATTTTTTTATGCCAACATTAACTTTAATTTTTTTATTAAATATTTATAAAAATTATGATTGGTGAAAAAATTATTTACATAACATATTTATAGAAAAATAAAAAAATATAACCATGAAAAGTAATCATTAGGGGTATATATGAAATAATGATGGGTGAAAATTCAAAACGGCATGTATTATGTAAATAATATATAAGGCTGAAATGAGTATGACATCTAAGTTTAATAGGAGAAAGTAATTTAGAATAAGAAATGAATGAAAATATGCACAAATAATATTAAAATATAAAAATTATACCTATAATTAAATTAAATTAATTAAATTAAATATTTAAAATATTTGAGGTTAAAATTAATAAAAGAAAATTTTAAATCGCGTAGTACATGTGATTTACGTGCTAGTGGGTAATGAAGTCATGTAAGAAACTGAATTTTTTAAAAACTCAATTCAATTAGTACTTTATAGTATATATTTTACATTGTAAGTCATTCAGATTTTTGTAACTAATCCCCAAATTTTTGCTAATCTTAACCCAATTGTTGATTGATCCATAATAAAATTCTTAAATTACGTTTAGAATAAAAAAATATTTTTAATAAAATTTTATTTGATAGATTGAAATATTGTTATGAAGTTATGATGAAACACATTTCTTAAAATTTAATAAATTATTTTAAAATTTTCCTCAAATATTTATTTAGATAAATTATGTGTGTCACAAGAGAATTTCATATAGTGGTATATAAATTAGCAACCGTGGGGTACTGCCTATTACAAAAAAATATATAAAAAGATATATAAATATATATGTAGAGAAAAATCATGCAATAAGAAAAGGACATTCCTTACTAGGAGGAATATATATATGGTGATGC
>JBBCBC010000362.1:0-10000 GCA_037126765.1 Stenogyne calaminthoides
TTCACCAACCTTTGGATCCTCTTTGGTTTTATGTGACCTAATCTTAGATGCCAAAAAATATTTCGTTTCACGCTTTTCTTTTTCGGAAATAGTTGATGTGTTATAGGATGCATTTCATGAGTGGTGTTGAGTTAATTGTATAGAGATTTTTCATCAATGTCCCGTATCAGATACACTCATCATTTTAAAAATGATGTCATTCTTATTAGAAGAAACTTAGTGTCCTTTAATCGAATTTTTAGAAAGCGAAAGTGAATTCTTTTAAAAACCGGGAACATAAAGATAATCTCAAAAAACTTTATCTTTCAAAAGATAGGTGCACTTCTCCCATTTGCTTTAATCGCTACTCATGTAGCATTGCAATGTGCTACTTAGCGTAGTATTGCAATAATCGTTACTATCGTAGCATTGCAATATCGCCACTTACGTAGCATTGCAATGTCTTCTACTTTAAATAACGTTGCTTTCGGTGTGATGAGGATCTCCCCACTAAGTTGCGGATCATTTAGAACGTGAAGCCAACATGATTAGTGGATCTCGTATCAACCACCCACGAATGAGAAGTATACGCCGCTAAACAAGTTTCAACAACTAGTGCGTGAGAATTACCTTTCTTTCCATCCCTTTTGGGGTTGGAACAGGCAAAACCTCAATTGTCCTCCCTTACCGCATCTTAAGCGCTTCCTCTTTGGATTTTCCTTGACACAACAAGCATTCCTCATCTTACCATTGCCCTTGGCAATAGTTGAGTTTTATTGCTTATGGCCTTTTGGTCCTCTTCTTTATCTTGCATTCCTTTGGCCTAGAAGATGAAGACAGACCACTTGCCGTCAAAGCTTGAGTTTGGTGTCTTATCAACATTTCTGTTGAGACCAAAAGCTTGCAACAAATTAGCTAGCGAGGCCAAAATGCTCAAAAAACTTTTTGGGCAGAGAGTGAAGTACCAAATTCATCTGAGTCTCCAGATCATAATTTGCACTCAGAATCTCAAGTTTGTTCAGATGGGCCATCTATTTTGAGGGCGTAATCCCTCACAGGTTTGCCCTCCACCATTTTTCGATGGCGACATCTCTCATAAGGTGATCTGACGAGTCCCGCATGTTTTGACTCGTCAGTTGGCTCATCTGATTTTGTTGTGTCAAGAATCCACTTGTGCTTTTGTGCAGTTAGGACAATTATAATTTTTCGTTTTCAATATAGTTTCCATACATATTGTATTGACTTTAAGTATAATAACAGTGGATTAAAAGGTAGCGACCGAATGAAATAAACAACTATATGCGATAAAGACAAGTATATCACAAGGTTCGATCACATGCTTCATATTAAAATCTCAAAAAAAAAATATGAACATGCATCGACCTAACATCTCAAAAGCAGTTTAAATAAGCCACGTGGGGTGGGTCATTATTTAAACACATTCAAGGTGTTACAAACAAAACGATTACAAACCTTTAATATCCGGATGAATAGTTGGCTCCACTTGGCCAATATAAAATTAGCGGGGACTTAGGGAAGTATATGCATATCAATTTTATACCTAAGTAATAACCATGATTAAATCTGAGGATTACTATTTAGCTTTGATCGAGCCTCGTGGGGAGGTCATAAATCTCCACTAGTAATAACCCACAATCATCCGTTTGGAATTCATTCATGTGAAAGCTATCTTTTGACTAAAATCGTAAGAGGAATTTCTCCAAAAGAATTCACAAATAAATAAATCATGGAGGTCAAAATTAATTCAATTTTATTATCAAGGAATAAAATTGTCAATTAATTATTTAAACATACTTAGTAATTTTGAAGGTGAGATTTTTTCATTTGGCAACTCTCATGCAAACACATTTAAACAAATTAAATAAAAGGCATAAGATAGCACAAATAAATCAAACAAAAAAAAACAAAAAATAAACATATTGGGCTAAATTATCATGGTTTGATTTTTCTTGACTTGATCTTGAAAAACAACGTCTCGAATTTCTCCCGCTCGTTCGTCTCGAAAAAATCGAATATGCGCGATCGGGATGCGCCCGCGTCTAAATAGAATGTTTCGGCGCGTGCGGCGGACGCGCCCGTCGATTAACTTGCGCCTACAGTGTCGGCGGCGGCGCGGCTCTTGGCGGCGGCCATGGCATCTTGTAGGGGAATACAGCCTCGCCGACACCAATTCAGCGTAATTCGCTTTCCGCCCGTCATTTCGGCTGCGGGCCCTGCGGTACAGCGTCGGATTCCGCCTGCTCTCTAACCCCATGCCCGGCCCGGTCCGCCCTACGCAGTTACGGATTTCGTCCTTTAATTCGACTTCGTTCCCGATCCGGTTTACAATTTATTTACAAAAAATAAATAAACTAGATCTAATCTAGTCTATTAGATTGATCAAATCAAACAAATCTAGTCTACTCGTGGATTTTCTCCGAGGCAAAACAAAAACGAATCGAATTAAAAAACACGGTTTATATCATGCATAAATAAACACATTAAAATCCATGACAATTGGATACCAAAAACAGATCTAACAGTTCTACTATCGATTTCAAATTTAATGTCCGCGAATTAAATTACAATTTAAAAATTGAGCAAAGCGTAGTGGCTCGATGCGATTGTTGGGGAATGAGTTGCAGATCTATTGGGGTGAATATTTAAATACAAATTTAATTCATTAATTATTACTAGCATAAATTAACCTATATTAGTTCAAATAATAATTCGGCCAACATATCATGCATATAAAAAGCCACGTAAAATCTATTTCATGCGGAATCTCACGGGTTTCGTGAACGCGTACCTCTCGGGATGGCAGTGACTTTGGTCGGACGGACTAACCAAAAGGACTTCCCAAGTATTCCCTTAGCCCTTGCTCGACAATCCGGTGGAAGGATACTCACGAACAATTAACAAAAGGAAAAAAATAAACTTTGTTGCACCACTTTCGTGGATTTGCTAATTTTTCCAGCACATGGAATTGTACTTGGGAATGAACTAATCATCCCCTATTTATAGGAGAGAGGTGGTCTAAATTTTCAGTGAAAAATCAATGTGGGAAAAGTCTTTTCTTGATCACCAAGAAATCTTGAATATATCTCCTATATTCTTTTTCCCATAATTAAAATATTCCACAAAAATCCCACCTCCTCATATATGGATATTTTCGAAAATTTAGTGTGTGCAAGAATCCAAGATTTGGATCTTTTTGAATTTATAAGATATTCTTGTATTTCAAGAAATACATATCTTCCATAATAACTTTTCAAGAAAATCTTTCTTGCCCACTATATTTTCAAAATTTCGAAATTTTCTATATAAATAACCAAGTGGGAGATTTCTTGAATTTAATGAGATAATCTTGTATTCCAAGAATACATATCTTCATTCCACAACAAAATTCAAAGAAAATCTTTCTCCCTCTTTTATCCATAAATTTCGAAAAATAGAGGAAAAAATTAAGCAACAATATTTATTTTATTTTAATCACCTTTTTCAGTTATTGGACTATTTGTTGGGCTATTCAGGGGGCCTTTAGGATAATTAAGATTGGACCTTCTAATGGACCTTGAATATCTAATATTGAGCCACAATATAATTCAAGCCCATAAATATTAATTAATCCCACTACATAATTAATATTGCACTATCCATCTTAACCCATATTACAGTCAATATGGCTCCCGGTCATTATTTCTCGTGTTTATGATTATCTAGCCCATTAATTAATTCAAGTCACTGAAATAGCTTTCCATTAATTAACATCTTTTGTCCTTGGTCGAGGAACGGTTCAACATTATTATTCATAACGGAAACTAATTCCACTTGCAAGATTTGGTATGATAAAGCTTATGAACCTCCCAAGGGGGCAAATCAAACAAGCGTACTTGCACACGATTCTTCGTATTAAATCTTAGCAATCACATGTGACCAATAATAGTGCCCAAGATAAAAAGTATTGAATCTCTCTCGATTAAGCTACCCATGATAAGTCAAAGCAATAGTTACCAATCCCGTGATCCTATTTAAGGGGCGAAGGTTAAGAAACAAAAAACATTTGAGGTCAATTCTTTCTTGTTCGATTCTGAAGAATTTATCCTCATGTATGTCTGTCTATTAGCATCGGTCATGCCACTAGTGTAATCTCTTGGTCAAAGACAAACCAATCTGAGCCTTACACCTCAACCTTTTCGTGATGGGTTGTTCATTTCCATCTAGGTCGTGAATGGCGTACTTTTTTAGTTACAAGGGATTTATTAACTTAATCTTATGTGATGCGGTATCACTAAATTAACTACAATGTAACGTCACGAATTATTGAGCAGTTATGCGATAAATATATGTAACATTGATCATATTTAAAGCATCGATGATAAACAATTTATTTCAGTAAATAAGTCTGAAAATTCAGTTTCTATTATACAAAGTAAAAAAGCATACTTTTCAGTATAATCCCAACATATATTCCTCAGCTTTAGTGCCTCGGAACATTCAGGATATCTTGAGCATTGATACATTCTTGAGTCTTGATAATTCTTTGTGCCTTGAGATTCTCTCGAGTCTCGGTGTCTTCGGAGACATACTGAGCCTTCAGGTTTCTCTGAGCCTTCAGGTTTCTCTGAGCCTTGATTCTCGATCTCATCTTGAGTCTTGATTCTCGATTTCATCTTGAGTCTCTAAACTTTCTTGAATCTTGAGAATCTAATATGTTCTATATTTGCGGCTATACACAGTGCGAGATATTATCACGAACACTCTAAAAACCGAAATCGACTCATCTATCAAGATTATCATGAACATGTCATACTCAGTGGTTTTGGGATCTAATCAAAATCCTCTTTATTAAATTCATTTCCCAACAATTTCCCCCTTTTTGATGATGTCAAAACCATCTTGTTACAACACACTTAACCTATACTCAGGTTTCAGTGTTTCCTATTACAAGAATGGTATATCTCTTAACAATCAATTCAGCAATGAATCTCTCAACAATTTCATCACTAAACAACAATAATCAGGCATATCAAATATAAAGACATGTAAAAAGATAATGAGGTATTATCTTTGAGCATAAAGATAAAGTTTCATTGATGCATGATATCAGTTACAGATTACAATGAACTTATCAAAAGTAAAGACAAAAACAAAAGAATTACAAGAGTCTTCAGTCTTGATCTTCAGTCTTCTTTGATCTTATTTCGGCTCGGCCTCTCAGTCTATCTGAGTTCTCAGTGTCTTCAATAACATACTGAGTCTCAGGTTTCTTGATTCGGCCGGACCTTATCCGTCGGGCATCTCGACACTTTCATCTTGGAGAGTCGGTTTCTTCTGACTTCAGACATCCTGACCCTCAGGTCTCTCTTTTACTTACTGAGTCTCAGATCAGTTTTACTTACTGAGTCTCAGATCTTACTGAGTCTCAGATTACTTTTACACAGGCTATCTGATTTCTTCTTTGTCTGATCGGATATATCTTCGGATCAATATATCAGAATAGCATCTGGTAAGTACATCATATCAGGTTAGCATATCAGGTTTATCATATCTGATCTGGATCACGTCTGATCTTGATCAGTCTCTTTTGCTCATCTTCTGATTTGCAACCTTCTCTTCTGATTTCTTTGGCTTTAGCTTTTCTTCTCTTACGATTTTTGCCTGACTCATCGGTTGACTCAGGAACTCATCTAACTTTCATCGATCTCGTCGGTCTTGTCTATGACCTCGTCGATCTCGATCATCTACGCCGATTCCGTGAGTTCCTCAATTTGTTCTCTCGTTCCCCCTCAACTTGTTATCGTAAATTAGCTTGAATAACACAAGTTGATAATGTTTTAGCATAGTTCATCAAAACTAAAATATCCCAACAAGGGCGCTTGAAAACATTAAAATATATGCATTTTTAAAAAAGCGGATTTTCTTTAAAAAGATCGATTCAGTGTTCACTTTGAAATTAGTGAACCTTTTGAACTCCGCTCTCGATACCACTTGTTGGTCGGTGCAAAAACCCATTTCACAGCGTCGGAAGCAAAACATTTCGTTGCGATGCATATAAAAGCGAGGGGGGTGAAGGAGTGGTGATTCAGTTTTTCTCTTTTAAGCTCATGTGTTGTGTTTTTGCTTATAATCGAATCGTGCGACAAGATAAAAGCGTAAAAGCGATAAACAACAACAATGTATTGTGGTTCGGAGACTCAAGCTCCTACATCCACTCTCCATTTGTTCTGGGAAATTTCTTCAAACACTTCTAAGGCTTTACATTACCTCGTAGTTTACTAACATTTCTACTTTGAGCTTTCGACTACCCTCTGTGGTTTACTAACTCAAATGGACTTATCACCCTCTCGGGCTCGCCTCTAGATGTTTAACGAGTTCACACTCCAGCGGGACTTATCACCCTCTGGGGATTGCCTAACAACTACCTCACTTCACCACTCGTTATCTCTTACGAGAATGGGGTTTGGGTTTGGTGTTGTCTCCAACTATGGTGAGATTTTCCCTTACAATGGTTTAGCCTCAATCTTTGGGTTGGGAAAATCTCTGGCTATGATACATCGTGGGTTGCTTAGGTTGGGTTTAGAACACTCTTTGAATATATTTGTATATCTCTGAGACTTGTGTTCTAGGGTGGGAATGCTTTGAGTATAACTTCCTCTTAGCTCTGTAGCATCGTGTGTTATATTCTCAGCGCATCCACACTTAATTTGATGGAAGAACTTGTATTTATAGTGTGGATTTGAATATTCTGGATTGGAGAGAATCACATTCAAATCCATACTATTCTTTTATATTCTACTTGACTTTTTTAATTTGGTTGTCTTCTCTCATTGGTCCACGTCAATTTGGATTCCATATTTATATTCCTCGGCTTGATTGCCTCGGAACATTGGGATATCTTGAGCATTGATACATTCTTTGAGTCTTGATAATTCTTTGTGCCTTCGAGGATTCTCGAGTCTCGGTGTCTTCGGAGACATACTGAGCCTTCAGGTTTCTCTGAGCCGCCCGGTTTTCTCTGAGCCTTGATTCTCGATCTCATCTTGAGTCTTGATTCTCGATTTCATCTTTGAGTCTTGAAACCGGTTTCATCTTGAAACCGGTTTCTTCATAAACTCTTGAGTCTTGAGAATCTAACATGTTCTATATCTGCCAGGCTATACCGCGGTGCGGATATTATCTGAACTACTCTGGCCTGAATCTGACTCATCTATCAAGATTATCGCGAACATGTAAATCTTTCGGGGTTTTGGGATCTAATCAAAATCCTCTTTATTAAATTCATTTCCCAACACAATTATAACAATAAAACTTCAGAAATAATTAAAAAATACAAGATAATTCCTTTAAAAGTATTTATTCATGTATTCGTGGAAGGCGCAATGGCCAGTGTCTACAAAGAAAAGAATATGACTGATAATAATAATGATGAAGAAGAATCCTCCACCTCTATCAAAGGGAAGGGAAGCAGTAGACTAGACATTAACGAGGCGGCGGACGAGAATTTAGTCGTTCCGACGTCCTCACAAAAATCAAATTTACATGAACTAATCTACAGTCTACTTACCGCGTGTGAAATAGAGATTCTCCAGCCAAAAAGACGAAAAAAGATTGCTGAGAATCCACAAGTGTGGTTACCTTGCATGCATGCTCCCAATTTGAGGCCTGCCTGCACAGGGGAAAAAATGTGGTGGCTATGGCTTGATTTAATCTAAACTTGGTTAGTTCTGTCTGCTGCTCCCAGATTAGAATACAAACAGACATACTTGTTCTAATTGTTAAATTCCCAACCAATTAAACCAAATGTTGTCAGCAAAGTCAGCTTGATGTTGTTGATCAGTCCAATTTGCCACCAAATTTAACTAACTATATTTCATGACTTCAACCTTAAGACTGATGGTCCTTTAACTTTGAGGCGACACTTGGCTCCTATCTCCCCACTCGACGTTTTCCCCAACTCATTCTCAACTTGTCCATTTTTGCTTGAGAATTGATTTCCTGTTTTCTTAAACTTAATGGAGATGGGAATACCACTCAACCTCCCAGATTTACAACTCGACCCACCAACTGAGGACCTTTCTGCACAACTCAAACTATAATGACGAATTGGATTATCAGCAGTTGAGCACCACTTGTGTGATGTTGACTGCCTACAACACACTTCTGGTTGATGCTTCTTCAGTCGCTTGAACCCCTGAAAAGAGAGAGGGTAAAATTAATAATTAATAAGGTTAAAATTGCAGGTAAAATAAGAAATTAGATCAGAGATGCACCCACAAAATAGTGCTTAAACTTTTTCATGTCATGTGATGAAACAACATATGCTATAACACAATTTGAATTTTAGCAGAGTCAAGCCTGGTCATCTATTGTTGCACATTGTTTAAAAATAACTACGAAAAAACAATATATGACAGATCATTTCAAGTGGAACTGATTGTTACAATTATCGACTGTAAAACTTAGTTGGCGTAGCAAACAAGGGGACAAATTGTTTTCCAGATTCCAATCACAATGAATCACAGGAACAACAGCAAAAACCTGAAATTCTGTACCTGTTGTCCGGTATTAGCAGGCAAAGAATCACGGACAATCTTCTGTTCCACTTTAGAAGAAGATCGTCGTTTGACACGGAATATTTCTGAATCAGAATCATCACTTTCTTCATTAATCATCCTTCTGATGTCCACATCCTGACCAGTTTTGCTTGAAGATTTTGAGACTTCAGAGGTGTTTATGTGAGGATATTCAATTGGTAGCAGTGAAGGTGAACCAAAACCAGAATCGTTATCATAAGAAGTTTTATTTTCAGCAGTTGCAGTGCCTTTGCACAAGGGAGGACTAGTTGGTCGATGCTGTAATTGAGATATTTCAGTGCTCAATCCATAATAACCATCATTTTTAGCTCCTGAAGATGGCAAAAGAGAGTCATCACTCTTTCTACAGTGTTTCTCAACCTCATGTAATACATTCTCCTCCTTCTCAAACTGCCTGGCAGCAACTTCCATATCCAAGATATCATCCCTCACAGAGAGGGTTAAAATGCCTCCACAATTCAAATTGAGTGATTTCGTATCTGAATAGAAGCCAACAGACCGTCAACAATATACAAGATGAACTCTACTCTACAAAACATAAGCTAAAAATTAAAACCATACCATGGCGAAGGCAGAGGGGATGCAAGTAACACTGGCAATTCACATATGCTATGTAACAATCCCGTTTGCACAGGCTGCAAAGAATTGTTCCATGTGAAAAAGAAGAAACAGCAGTGCATTCTTTTGATTGCATCAGACACCATCGAGCATGATGCTGAAATCTGATCAAATTCACGAAAGAAACCTTAATGCTATGGTGAGATTTCAAATCTTCATATGAATAATCTGGGTCTTCACTCGCATAAAGTAGCATTGCTTCTTTGCAAAGAAGCTCCTCCTGAGGAAGGAGAGGTATCCTGTTAAGCAGAGCGTAGCGCCGGCTGGCAATTGATCCCAATGGAAACCAATCACCCATTGCAAAATTAACAGCTTCACCACAATTAAAACCTGAAGATCAAAAGCATTTAAAGATTAATACCTGAAGATTTAAAGATTAGAGCAGCTAGAAGTTAATATTGGGGTTAATTGCACAAAACCCCCTTGCGGTTAATGTTGCGTGAAATACCCTTGTGCCACGTGGTTTATTGAATAAAGGTAACTCCCCATTTTTTTTTTCAAGAAATGAATATGTGGTTTTAGCTATTTTATTATTTCCCGTATCTTGTTTTTCGAATTTGAAGTGCGAGACTATACTATGAAGGACATATGAAATAGATAAAACCGTTAACTTGTACCTGAAAAGGAAAAGGAGATTAACTTAATTTAATAAACCACAGAGGGATTTCGTGCAATTCCAAACCACAAGGCGATTTCGCGCAACATTTACACATCATGATGGGGCTTCGTGCAATAAACTCGTCAATATTGATTATTTTTTTTTCTGAAAAATTAGTAAGCAAGTTATTAAGAAAAACTGGGACAGT
>JBBCBC010000208.1:0-81133 GCA_037126765.1 Stenogyne calaminthoides
TGGGTCAACAAATTCCTCTTATTTACAATTTATTTTACACGTGCATATTTTGTTTGTGAGTTACCACCGAATCGGCCACATAATATTCCCCAAGTAAAACGACTCGCGAACAAATTGGCGCTAGAAGGAGGGTACCAAAAACCAACCCATACACAAACCCGTAGTTAGTCGAGGCAGAAAAAAGAAATATAATGCCTCAATCTAGGAACACACAGACGGAGAGATCGGGGCAAAGTCGACCTCACGATCGGAAAGAGGCCCAGCGCCAGCCTCACAAAGATCAGATAGTGGAGACCATCAATCTTGAGGATATTGCCAATGATCTGACGGCCACAACAAAGGCCATCGCTTTCTTGCTACGAGCATAGAAAGAGAGGGCTGAAAAAGAGTTGGCCAAGTTAAAAACTCAAGATGATGAAGATCGACCCTCGCATACACCTGATAGCGAGCAAGTTAAAAAGAAAGCTACGAAGCGGACTAATAAAAAAACTGATGATACGTCTGATGAAGAACAACCTCAAGGGTCTAGACCATCAGCGTTTGGACATTTGAGGCTCTCCGCCAAAGACCGAATCGGCAATAATAGGCGACAGGATCCCAGAAAGGAACAGCCAATAAACATGCCCGCACATTCAGATCCTCATGATCATCCGCATGCCGAACAAAAATCGGCGGGAACAAAATTGTTTATCCATCATCGATTGGGTAGTCAAGCACGAACTTGGAAAGGGGGACTGCCCCATCACGAGCATGACCCACTGGGTCCTCATGATGGGAAACAACCCCGATCCAAGTCTGTCAGTTCCACAAAAATTGCGGAAATGCAGAAAGCCATTGAGGGCTTACAGACCGACCTGGCCGCGACCAAAGGCCACCCTCGGGCGAGCACAATACCTTGCTCGCCACTATCACCGGCGATCATGGCAGCCGAAATACAAGAGAAAGTGGCGAAGACCCGACCACCAATCCCCATGTTCGATGCTGAGTCTGACCCACATGTCCATCTCAGCAAATATTCATACTTTATCGCAATGGGTGCCACAGACGCAACGCAGTGTCGATAATTTCCCATGACTTTGGGTGATCGGGCACATAGATGGTTCTCTACTTTGCCCGCTGCGTCCATCACATCTTTCACTCAATTGGGACAACAATTCCTGTCCCATTTCTCATCTATGTGTGCTCGCCCAGCGCCCAAACAAAGATTGGCGCATTTTTCTCAACTGAGAGGTGAGTCTGATCGAGCATATATCGAAAGATTTGATAAATGTTTGTATGATGGGGCCCCAGTTGAAGAGGATGCTAAGATCCTCGCGGTGGTCAGAGGCCTGACTCTAAACACTGACATGTGGAAGGCCATGCATCAAGACTGGCCGAACACATATTCAAAATTCCGGGAGCGAGCAGCCAAAATCATAGCCATGCTAGCTGACTGATGTTTATATTACCTGCTATAGGAGACCAGTTGATAATGATTGTATAGAACAACTGATGTTATAGATAGGTCACATATTGAGGGGGAAACTCAATATGTATAGGTCAGATCTGAAGATTCAAAGGACAGCTGATATCCGACAGGCCAGAATACAAGACAAGAATAGAAGATCAGATCGATCTGATCTAGTCAGATATCTCAGCTGAAGTCATGAAGCTCAAACTCAGAATACTTGAAGATCAGATGACTTCCAGAAGATCAGACCAGAAGACCTACATCAGCCAAGTCTGCTAGTTGAAGCTAAGTCAACCGGCACCAGAAGACTCTATCAGGTAGACTGATCAGATCAGCTCACCAGGTGAAATATGATGTTTCACCTAATCATACGTCGATGATCTGAACAAGAAGAATGTCAAGCTTAGTTGGAAGAACAACACTGAAAAGTGAGTCTGCTATCCAATAAGAACAAGACACGTATGATCGAGCAAGAATTGCGGATTTGATGCTACCTCTCCAGAACGGCTACAAAGTACAAATTCACGCTTTTGGCCATGCCGTTCTCGGTTAGTCACATCAAACTGCAAGTCTACCAAATATAGCCTGAAATTCAAATTTCTCTCCAACGGCTCTTTGATTTCAAGGTCTATATATATGGGATTACACTTTAGAGTGAAAAAACGGAAACACTGAACAATCAAGAAGCTCAAGCTAATATCAGATTTCCGCACGAAGAACACGATCAAGAAGATTATTTTTATTAAGTGTTCATCCCATAAGTTCTTAGCATAGAAATCTTTTCATCTAGTTTGTTAAGTCGCTTATATCTGTAAGAAAAGATTTCATAGTTGGAACCAAACAATCTTACCCAAACCCCAAGTTAGGTTAAGTTGTTTAGCAAGATTTCGAGACTAGGGTTTCTAGTTCGATCTCTCGGGATCGGTTGAGTGTGAACTCTTTAAACATCTAGTCGATTATCTTTGTGTTGGACTAACACATAAAACTAAGTCCAGTTTGGTTAAGTAGGTGCCCTTGTGATAGGGAAGAGTGGACGTGGGATTTGGTTTGTCAGAACCACTATAAATCTTGTGTGCCTTTACCGCTTTGATTAACTGATTACACAATCGCACACAACCTTTAAAGCGCATACATATTCCAAGTTGAGATCAGCTAGCACCAAGCTTCTGATCTGATCAAACCTGACACTTCAGTCAACTGATTAAAAGATTAACCTTGGAATCTGATTTATCAAAACTGGTTTTTCACACGGGTAAAACTTAAGCTTCCGCACACATCAGTTAAACTGATAGTTACCGAACTGATCTGCCTTCAGGCGATCAGTAAGTTGGTTATCAGCCCAAACTGATTCACTCAAGACTCGATCAAAGCTAATCGCCTCACACTTGATCTCAAGACAAAAAGTTTTCAGAAGTCTATTCACCCCTCCCCTCTAGACTTCTGCCCTCACTAAACCCGTTCGGGACCTACAAGTGGTATCAGAGCAGTTGGTTCTACAGACCACTGACTCTGTGTATCATCGATTCTTGAGGAAGAATCTTTGTGGTCAACTGAACTGATCTTGAAAAACCGTTTTTAAAACTCATTCATTTTCCAAAATCACTCAGCATGGATAACACCTCAGGTATGTATCATGATCTGCCGAAGTTCTCAATCGATGAGTATGCAGATTGGGCCATATATATGTCCAACCATCTAGGCTCGATCAAGGGCGTAATGATGGAAGTCATCGAAGAGGACCCATCATCATTTATTACGACAACCCTGCAGTCGGAGGAGATCCAAACTTTGCCCGGGAAGTCTTATGCGAAAAAGCCCAAAATTTTGATGGATGCAAGAGGAAAGGAAATCGATACTCTAGATACTATCGCAAGGCATATTATCATGAAAACAATGGATAAGGTCACCAAGGAAAAGATTAAGTATCTCAAATCGAAAAGCAATGTGGGATACTCGCTGAGATTTGGCGCGAGGAAATGAACAGATAAAAAAAACCGTCATGTTTAACCGTGAAGTTCAAAAATCAAGATGAATCTTTGCCAATGAAACCATCAACGAACTCGATGGAAGGATTACTATGTCAATAAACAAGCTTCGAGAACTTGGTAGAGATGTCCGATAAAGATATCAACTACAAAATCCTAAGGTCTCTCACCAAGAAGTGGGATATGAAGGTCAGAATCAAGGATTGCCAAGACATTTAAAAAATGGAGCCAAGTAGCTTGTTCTTGAGCCTTAAAGCTCACGAGTTCGATTTGATTGAGAGAGGACAAGCCGATGAAGATGAGGTGCCTTGAAGCCTCAACTTCAAAATCGATTGCTTTTTAAGGCAACCAAAGAAGAAGAACGAAGGCCAACGAACCTGTTGGGAATATAATGAGTCAGGCAGAACAGATTGCTCTGCTTACCAAGAAGCTTGAGAAGTCAAACGTCCAACTTGGTAAGTATCGAAGATTTTATAAGGACTATCAACATACCGAGGGGCGAGATAGGAGATCACCCAACAGATCTCGAAGAACCAGATCGATGATCGGAGGGATCACAGAGATGAAAGAAAAAGAGATAATCGATCGAGGAAGGAAGAGATAACCAATCGATGTAAGAAGCTCGGACTACTATCGAAAGGGAAGTCACCGATAGGTCATACAGACGGAGTGATTCACCCGAAGGAAAGGTTCGTGGATCAAGGAGCGTGCTTCAACTGCGGAGAAGCAGTGTCACTATAGCGCAGATCGCCTGCATCTAACGCCAAGAGAAAGGGAAGAAAAGAGGAACATAAGAGAGCAACGTTATAGGGACAGAAGAGCCATGGTTGCTGATACGTCAGGAATTGACGATTCCTATCTGCCCTCTGAGGACTCTGGATACTCCTCTGTAGAAGACTTCTGCCTGATCAGCAGTGCTGTTGACTTCTATGAAAATGAAGATCTGATATTCTCTTCAGACGATGATGAGATCGCCTCGATGGCGTGGAGGACCAATCTGAGGTAACCTCCAAACCTACTTCGCTTCGCTTTACACCGCTATCATTACTTTTTTCTTTGGGGAGATTGACCTGCAGCTCTACTCAGAGCAATTGCTTGAGGATCTCTCCAATGCAGTAGACACTTATGCTATAGTGGAAGCTGAAAATGATAAGCTGAGGACCAGAAATAATCAGCTTGCTAAAGAAAATGATCTCAGTAAAGCCTCTGAACTTAGATCAGCTGAAACTGCTCAGAAGGCAACTGAGGAATTTAAAATTCTCGAAGTTAAAGCTTCTGATCAGGAGAAGCAGATCAAAGATCAGCTGGCAATTAACAAACAGCAAGCTGATGACTTCAAAATCCTGCAAGCAAAATTCGATGAGCTGTTCCAAAAGCATGAAAGTCTAAAATCATCTGAGGATAATCTGCGTAAGAAAATAGAGGTTTTTTCAAAATCATCTAAAACCGTTCAAGACATGAACGCCTATTTTCGAACAACGATTAATAAGAAGGGACTTGGCTATGAGAACCCTTCCACATCCTCAAAAGCCCCGACTGATTCATCTCAAAAAAGGTGTAATCAGACGAGTTTCTGACAAAGATACACCAAAAGCCAAACATGTATCTAATAAGGAAAAAAGACCAGTTGAGCAGGTAAGGCAGGTGCCTAACCAGAAAGGGAACAGAAATGGACCCCAACTGGTAAAGCATCAGCCGAGGAATCAACAGAAGAACCCAGTTCTTCTGAAGAAACCTCAACCTAATCAACAGATCGGGGAATCGAAAAAGACAACACAGAAAAGGGAAGTACAATCGAGACCCAATCAAGGTCAGCTGCCTAATAAGCATACTTCAGTTAAACTGCAAAAACCACCTATGTCGAAAAGATATGAGTCTTTTGATGGTAGCAGTCGTACCTACCCCTATAATCAGAGATCTAGGGCTGCTGCACCTGAACCACACTGGATAAAAAGAAGACAAACAGAAAAGATAAATCCCAAGTCTTCTGAGTCATCCAAGGTTCACACTAATAATCATACAAAACAGAAAGCATATAAAGAGACGTATGATTATGTTGACAGGTATGGGAGACAAATCAGGGCCTTCGATCTAACTGATCACAATAGAAGTGCTCTGTTTGTATGGATCCCCAAAACTAATCCTAACCCCTCAGGACCCAATCCAAAAGGGGTACCTAAAGCCTGATCTGATTGCAGGTTCGCGTGGGTCTGGCCAACAAAGGAGGTGTGCAAGCAACTATCTGGTACATCGATAGTGGATGCTCAAGGCACATGACTGGAAGCAAACATCTCCTCAGCTCTTACATAGAACAGAAAGGCCCGCGTGTACTCTTCGGTGATGATAACTTTGGTTATACCAAAGGGTTGAACTTAGAGAATGATGATGTACAAAATGGCGGAGTCTCGTATGTCGAAGGTCGAAGCACAACCTATTATCGGTTTCACAATTTCTGCGACAACGGATTGGTGTTGAGTTCTCGACCGACCAATGCACTATCAAGAATCAAGCCACTCAACAGATTTTGCTAACTGGTTCAAGGAAAGGGACGATCTACACAGCTGATTGGAACAGTTGCCCAAGAAATGCATGCCTGATTGTCAAGAGTTCCAAAAGTAGCAGTTGGCTCTGGCACAAAAGAATGAGCCATCTGAACTTTAAAACTCTTAATAAGATAGCAAGGATGTCTCTCTAGTGGAAGGACTTAGAATGAAGTATTTTCAAAAGGATCGGACATGTCTTGCATGTCGAAGGGAAAACAGTCAAAGCTTCATTCAAGGGAATTTCGGACCGGCATCAGCAGATCTTCGCAGTTGCTTCATATGGATCTGTTTGGACCGATTACACGGTCGATCTCAGCGGGACCTTAAATACACTCGTAATCGTGGATGACTATTCCAAGTTTACAGGTTATATTCTTACATAAGAAGAATGAGAAGAACGAAGATACGAGCCGCTAAAAAGATTACAAAATGAGAAGGGTGTCAAAGATAGTAAAAATCGGATAAGATAAAGTATGAAATTTCGAACTCTTTTATTATCGATTTTTGCTCTAAGTTTGGTATCAAAGATGAAACATCACCGCAAGGACGCCACAACAAAATGGGAGTAATTTGAAGCGGAGAGAAGAACTCTCAAAGAAGTTCGCTTTCGCCAGACGATGTTAGCTGAACATGCAATACCAAGCCGTTTCTGGGCAGAAGCAATCAATACTGCATGCCACACTCAGAACAGATGTCTTCTGACTAAGGCTCACTACAAAACACCCTATGAACTGTGGAAGGACAGAAAACCTCGTGTCTCTTACTTCCATGTTTTTGGGTGTAAGTGTTTCATACACAACAATGGGAAGAGTCAATTGAAGACTTTTGAGGCCAAGTCAGATGAGGGTATATTTCTAGGATATTCCTCATCTAGCAAGGCTTTCAGGGTCTACAACAAACGAACCCTAGTTGTGGAAGAAACACCCCATGTAGTCTTTGATGAAGCATCTTCTGATCAAGAGAAATCTGCCTCAGAACAAGAAGTACCTGATCAACCAGAACCTGATGTTCAGAAAATGGATCAGCTAACGATCAAGGAAAAAGAATCAGAAATTGTAACAATATACATTCCAGATCTAGCTGATTCACGGATCAATCGAGATCTAAGGTACAATCAAGCTGTCGATGAAGAAGTTCGTCTGGTGAGATAAGATCAATCGAACCATCCGGTTCAGGGGGAACATCTGAAGTTCCCACGAACAGACATCATCACATGATGAGTCCAACATCAGCTGAGACTTGTTCTTATCAAGTGGATCATAACTCTGCACCACTCCCAATCGCTAGTAATGAAATTTTATCAGAAACGGACGATGTTCTCCAAACCGACATAAATCGAGCGAAGGACACGGATAACCGGTCATCCAACCGATCGATAATCGGAGACCCATCTCGATAAAAGTTAAAACTAGACATCGTTGGTGAAAGTGCCATGTATTCTTTGTTATCGTCTATGAAGGAACCAACAACAATAGAGGAAGCTCTACAAGCAAAAAAGTGGATTCTAGCCATGCGGAGGAGCTGGAGCAGTTCGAGAGAAATCAAGTTTGGGAACCGGTAGGCGGACCAAATCATCAAGACGTTATTAGCACAAAGTGGGTTTTCAAGAACAAGAGAGATGAGAAAAATGTCATCACCAGAAATAAGGCAAGACTTGTTGCTAAGGGGTATTCACAATCAGAAGGAATTGATTATGATGAGACCTTTGCACCAGTCGCTCGCCTAGAAGCCATTCAATTTATTTTACGGCATATGCTTCCCCACGAGAGGGTTCATCGTGGTATCGGATGGACGTAAAGAGTGCTTTCTTAAAGCGGGGTACTAGCAGAGGAAGTTTATGTCGAACAACCTCCGTGCTTTGAAAAAAGGGCAACCAAGTGTACCGTTTATTTAAAAGCTCTTTATGGCTCGAAACAAGCTCCTCGAGCTTGGTATGATACACTCTCTCTCGGTTCTTGATCGAAAGTGGGTTCACTAAAGGGCGATGGGACGTAACCTTATTCAGAATAGAAGATGGAAAAGATATTCTGATGGTTCAGATCTACGTGGACGACATCATCTTCGGATCTCCCAACAAAAGTCTATGTGAAAGATTCAGCAAACTGATGCAAGGGAAGTTCGAGATGTCCATGATGGGTCAGATGAATTACTTTCTGGGTCTCCAGGTGAAGCAAAGTGCAGAAGGGATATTCATCTGCCAAGCAAAGTACACTAGGAATTTATTGGCTAAGTTTGGAGTTCAAAATTGTAAGGAAGCCAAAATTCCTATGATGACTGGATTCAAGATGGATCCAGATGAGGATGGTCAGAAAACAAATCAGAAGGAATATAGGGCTCTCATTGGATCTCTACTATACCTGACTGCCAGCAGACCAGATATAACCTTCGCAGTAGGTGTATGTGCCAGATTTCAGGCAAATCCAATGATAAGCCACCTAGAAGCAGCTAAGCGGATTCTTAAGTATCTGAAGGGGACAGTAAACCTTGGTTTATTTTACCCATCAGATGATAATCTAGTGCTTAGTGGGTATTTCGATTACGATTATGGAGGTTGCAAGATCGATGAAAAATCCACCTCGAGAACTTGTCGGTTCTTAGGAAGTAAACCGATCTCGTGGTTTTCAAAAAGCGAGACATCGGTTGCAACATCTCTACAAGGCAAGAATATATGGGCTGCAGAAGTCGTTGTTCCCAATCGCTCACGGCTTATCAAGCGGTGAGGATTATAACATTGAAGCTAAGAATGTACCTATTTTTCTGTGTGATAATAGTCTTTATTGCAATCACTCGTAATCCCGTTCTACATACAAGATGCAAGCATGTGGATGTCAGACACCATTTTATAAGAGATCATGTTGAAAAGAAGAATATCAGAATGGAAAAGATTCATACTGATATACAGAAAGCTGATATTCTAACCAAGCCACTAGCTGAGATCAGATTCAGAGAATTATGCAATGAGCTAGGGCTTCTGGATCTTGGAGAAAATGCACCTAAAATGTTTGATGGAATGATCTCCAGAACCAGCTGGTTAAGAGACTAACCAGATTGAAAGGAATCAGTTGAGTTTGGTATCTCAACAAATCAGATACATCAGTCTATGGGAAGGGGGAACTTCAACTGATCAAGGAGGATCAAAAGGGAAATCAGACATATTCAAGGAAAGATCAGTTGAGCTTGAAACCTCAACAAATCAGATGCAAGTGAAGAAGATCAGTTAAAAGGATCAGTTGGGAAATTTTAAGGCTTTGGCAGAATACTAAGATCAACAAGTGAAATCAACATGGACAAGTGGTATTGACTGATTACAATATCATCAACCGAATCGCTTTTCTTTTTCTCTTGTTCTTTGCTTATTTATCGGATCTTATCGATATTATTCATTTTCTTGTACCCATTATCCTTGTGACGTATTCTCTGCAAATCATTTAATGTGGACGTGGGGAACATGTATTAACTGCTATTAAACGTGCTTTTAAATCCTAAAGGATTTCGTACGTGCTTTTCCTGACCCTACGATCAAAACCGCTTAATCTGGAGCGTTTAATCTTTTCAAACGGTTGATCTTCCAAATCTTGTCTTCTTTTTCCCTCCTCGTCTTTATAAAGTTCATCAAAAACATACCCGAGTTTTCCATTTCACAAACTTGTGATTTATTCTCTGAAAACTCCAGATTACTTCTCTCAGATTCAAAGTTTTTTTTTTTTCTCTAAGTTTCAAAATCATCTTTCCGAAAAACAGAATCTGGTAATTTATGTTTATTTGATGTATCTTTTTTTTTTAATCCATTGATCTTAAATGTTTCTATCATGTGTTATGCTTTATTGTTTCTTAGTTTCCGCTTGTGTGATATTCTTTGTATTAATGCACAATTTTTTAACCGAATCTATCTTATATGTAGATGATCACTCACGGTATGGGTAAAATAATGTGCAACTATGCCGAACTGGAAACAAAGATTGTGGATGATAAGTTCGTACAGTTCAATATCACTCAGGATCCGGAATCCATGGAGGTCGAGCAAATTCTGCGAAAAGCAGGCCTTGAGAAATTTTGCGCTGCTCACTGCAATCCAGTGGTGCAGTATGAAGCACTAGAATTCCTAAGGAATTTAAGAGTGGATACGGATGCTCCAGGAGAAGAACTACTTTCGACAGTCACCGGAGAAGAAATCAGACTGACGAATGAGGATATAACACGTCTGTTCAGCCTACCCAAAGGACGGATCTCGCCTGCTCATTACAGGGAGAACGAAGATGAGCTGATCAAAAAGAAGCTCTTCAGAGAGGCCGACAAACATCATACGTCAGGATTTGTCAGGCCAATGCTCAAGAGGAAATACCGATTGTTGTTTGACATTTTGTCAAAAACAATTATGGGTATTGCATTCAGCCCAGATGCTCTTACAAGCAAATCAAAGACAAAGATGGTTTGCAATAATTGATGAAGCCAAGAACATCAATTGGCATGGGTTTCGAAGGCCATTCTACTCCAAGAACATGATAAATTTGGAGTTGATGAGTGGAGGCGGTATTTTCGAAGAAAAAGATCGACAATCTCAACAAGGTTGCGGTTATCCCACAGGATAAAATGCCAAAGGCCAAATGGGAACGAATGGATCAAGTCCTATAAGGCTTTTCTCCTGCCCACTTGATCATTTTTGGGCCACCAGACGATGATACGCGCCAACCCCCCAAAGTCAAAGAAAGGAAAAAAGCAAGAAGGCAACTTCTTCTACACCGATCTTGGGCGAATCATTTCGAGTGGTGAAGGCCCCCCAGAAGGCCCACCAGATGCCCCAAGAAGAAGAAAAAAAAACCTGGTGAAGGCCAGAGAGAAGAGGCGAAGAAGGCGAAGCAAGCCCCCATGACTCGATCTTTAGAAGATGAGTCGATGAAGAAGGAGAGCAGTCTGTTGCACCACAAAAATCAGGTGAAGCATCGACAGCAGTTCTCAAAAAAAGCTTCGCCAGATCATTCGAGGAAGAAGCACAAGCCGTTCGATCTCCTTCTCCTCCAAAACCTGGTGATTCACCCACTCAGACTAACAAATACCGAGCATGTCTCTCCTATTCTTCCTGCTTGTGAACCAAAACAAAGACTTGCATCGGTTCGCGGAAAGTTTACCCGATGTGGAACTGTAAGCACCTGCTCTCCACAGGCCAGAACCTCTGCAGGTCGAACCGATCACCATCTTCCGCTGCTCAAGCACAACGAGAACCTTCCACATCTCATCAAACTAAATCGACGGGATAATTCCCCGAGTCCAGATCAACAAAGATCATAAGCGGGAAATTGATCGAATGTGAATCGAAAAGAGAAATTGATGAGTCAGATTCGTAATCGGTCGCCCATCCCGCCATAAGAGAGGAAGTCATGGAGATCCTCACTGGAGAGATCTTCGATTAAAAAGCTTCGGACTTTTATAATAATTATTGAACATATGGGCGGTGCGGATGAGTTTGCAGACTTCGATTTCGACATGAGGAAATGCTAGAGTGGGATCACCGGTGAGCCGATAATCGCTAAATCTGTCAAAGCTCGATCCACAGAAGCTAGGGTTGCGAACAGATTTAACAGAGATCACGACAAAGCTCCCAAGCGAGATGCCATCATGAAGGATCAGAGTCGCTGATGATAGTGGAGCTGTCTTTGCAGTTCATGACCAACACTTGGAGGCACAAACAATCGAACAGATCAAGTGACACCCAACATTCCAACATCACACGTCACTATTGATCAACTTCGGGAGATCAAATCTTGTCTCAAAGATCTCCGAAAAGAAGAAGTTGAGGAATCGATAATGATCAAAGGCGATTGCCATCAAAGAAATAACAGATCAAAGGGAATTGGCTATTTCCCGATTGGGGCAATCAAAGATCAGTTCTCCCAAATCAGGTCCATCATCGCATACCGAATCGATAAAAGACCGTTGATGCCAAACCGACTCAATTTGGATAAACAACAAGTTTTTTTTTCGATGCTCATCGACAAGCTAGAATTGATGTAAGAGAAACTTGACAAACCGATTAAAAAACACTCTCTATCGCCATGGAATCGGTCAAGATCGAAGCCGATATCGACGATTCAAAATCTAACTGCTCAAACTCAAGGCATATCTGTTGCAGATCTCAACAAGGCGATCGCAGTCAACTTTGGTTCTCGACCTCCCACCTCACCTACTCTTTTTGATCAAACCAAAAAGGGGAAGGATGAGAACGAGAAACCAAGCCCGACATAACAGTCTTGAGGACATCACAAACTTCGGATTTGAGATAGTCACAAGAAGCACAACCAGCCGAGATCGGGGTGAAAAAGATGTCAAAAAGAGAGATAGTGAAGAAGCCCGAAAAAAGCCAAGAAGAAAGAAGAAAAAAAAAAAAAATGGCAGAGGCGTAAAAATCAAGAAGAAATTCAATTTGAGAGTGAAGAAAGGAAGAAATTTGGAAAATCCGTGCGGAACCTAATTTGCCAAAGAAGAGTTGATGAAATCATCCCAAAAACTGCTGCGCATGCCAAGAAATTTGAGGAATGGAATAAGATCAGGAGTGAATGGCTTCTGGATGCCTTTGTTCTCAATCTTGTTCCACAAGAAGAATCTCCTGATGAAGAATTCCTCAACTGGTTAGAAAATAAATACCCGGATTTTTTTCAAGTATCTCGGAAAATGAGGCCAAGCCGATCAATGTAAAAATAACTCGCCAAGAGTATGATCTGTTGGAGTACTCGAAGAAGGCAGATGGCTCATTTGACAGACTGGCATTTCAAAGATTCTATTTTGACATCCTGCGCAGAACGTACATAACTGATCCTCAACAAACTGATGATGTCAAATGGAAACTTTATCAGATTTTCAACGTACCTCAAGATCAAAGAGAGATGCCAGAAGAATACAAGCCTAAAGAGTGAAGAATCAGAAGACTACTCAGGATCAGCTGCTCTTATTTTCAAACTTTTCTGATGTAACATGTAATCATCATTCTTTAATGAGAAAAGTTTATTTTTCCGATCCTAAGACAAAGTCTCATTGTCTTCTGATTATATGCTCTTAACTGTTCTATTTTTTATCAACTGTATTTGGTTTCTCAAAGTGTTTTGGTTTCATCAAAAAGGGGGAAATTGTTGGGAAATTTATAGTTTTGATGAAAGTTCCAAAACACATGTAATAGGACCAATCGGACACATTAATGATCGATGTTTATATTACCTGCTATAGGAGACCAGTTGATAATGATTGTATAGAACAACTGATGTTATAGATAGGTCACATATTGAGGGGGAAACTCAATATGTATAGGTCAGATCTGAAGATTCAAAGGACAGCTGATATCCGACAGGCCAGAATACAAGACAAGAATAGAAGATCAGATCGATCTGATCTAGTCAGATATCTCAGCTGAAGTCATGAAGCTCAAACTCAGAATACTTGAAGATCGGATGACTTCCGAAGATCGACGACGAAGACCTACATCGGCCCAAGTCGCTAGTTGAAGCTAAGTCAACCGGCACCAGAAGACTCTATCAGGTAGACTGATCAGATCAGCTCACCAGGTGAAATATGATGTTTCACCTAATCATACGTCGATGATCTGAACAAGAGAATGTCAAGCTTAGTTGGAAGAACAACACTGAAAAGTGAGTCTGCTATCCAATAAGAACAAGAAGACACGATGATCGAGCTAAAACAATTGCGGATTTGATGCTACCTCTCAGAACGGCTACAAAGTACAAATTCACGCTTTTGGCCATGCCGTTCACGGCTAGTCACATCAAGCTCGCAAGTCTACCAAATATATTTGAAATTCAAATTGCTCTCCAACGGCTCTTTGATTTCAAGGTCTATATATATGGGATTACACTTTAGAGTGAAAAAACGGAAACACTGAACAATCAAGAAGCTCAAGCTAATATCAGATTTCCGCACGAAGAACACGATCAAGAAGATTATTTTTATTAAGTGTTCATCCCATAAGTTCTTAGCATAGAAATCTTTTTCATCTATTGTTCTTTATACGCAAGAAAAGATTTCATAGTTGGAACCAAACAATCTTACCCAAACCCCCAAGTTAGGTTAAGTTGTTTAGCAAGATTTCAGACTAGGGTTTCTAGTTCTGATCTCTGGGATCGGTTGAGTGTGAACTCTTTAAACATCTAGTCGATTGTAATTGTGTTGGACTAACACATAAAAACTAAGTCCAGCTTGGTTAAGTAGGTGCCCCTTGTGATAGGGAAGAGTGGACGTAGGATCTGGGTTTGTCCGAACCACTATAAATCTTGTGTGCCTTTACCACTTTGATTAAGCGATTAGACAATCGCACACAACCTTTAAAAAGCATACATATTCCAAGTTGAGATCACTTAGCACCAAGCTTCGATCCGATCAAACCGACACTTGATCAACCGATTAAAAGATTAACCTTGGAACTGATTTATCAAAACCTGGTTTTTCACACGGGTAAAACTTAAGCTTCCGCGACACATCGCTTAAACCGATAGTTCTCGAATCGACCGCCTTCAGCGATCAAGAAGTTGGTTATCAACCCAAATCGATTCACTCAAGACTCTGATCAAAGCTAATCGCCTCACACCGACCGCATAAAAAGTTTTAAGTCTATTCACCCCTCCCCTCTAGACTTCTGCCCTCACTAAACCCGTTCGGGACCTACAATTATCACGAGTACATCGGGCACAATACAGAGGATTATCGCGATTTACTTCGACAACTTTGGAAGTTATACGAAGATAATCGTCTTACCCAATTCCTAAAAAAAGCAGAGACTCCCGAACAGAAAAAATAGAAGATCGAAGGGGTAAGCGTAAAGCCAAACAAACATCTGACAGTGATCCCGAAGAATCACATAAGAGGTCTGAATTACCCAAAAGAGGGCCTCCTACTGTGGGTAGAGGTCGAGAAAGCCAAGAGATCCACATGATACGTCCTAAATATGGTCCAGTGGGTGGATGTTACCAGGCACCAACATTGTCGAACAGACGTAAGAAGATGGAGATGCGTGTCATGCAAAGCATCCATCAGGTGAAGGTGGCGAGCACATCAGCTAGCACGCCACCCTCTCACCAAATCATGTTTTCAGAAGACGATCTCGACGGTATAATCACCCCCCACAACGACTCCTTAACATCAGTGCTCGTCTCCTCGGGTTGAAGGTGCACCGTCTCCTGGTCGATACCGGAGCGTATGAGAACATTTTATTCGTCAACACCCTGCACCAAATGGAAAAGCAAGTTGGGGACTTGAGTAGCTATATTGAACCATGTGATCATACCATTATGGGTTTTGGGGAATCTGTAACCCAACCCTATGGTATGATTAGGTTAGGAGTCGAGTTAGAATCAACTATAAATCCGGAGATCCGACGAACTAGAATGTTAGATTTTGTAATCGTCGATGCTCCGTCTACTTATAACGGGTTCCTAGGTCACCCGTTTATTCAGGAATTTAAAGCGGCTTGTTCTACTTATTATTACTATGTCAAATTTCCAACACAAGATGGAACGGGTAGCGTAAAAGGAGATCAGAAGAAAGCTCAAGATTGTTTGCTATCATGTGCACCAGAAAAGCAAAATATCGTTAACATGATGGAGCAAACATGGGAGATCGGAGAGTCAAGCCAACAGGCAAATATGTTGCCAAAATGTTCGAACACATCTTTGACGAGCACACTTCCCTGTGCGAACACAGAACCTGCAAACACAAAGTCCAGGATGGTGACTCATGTCCCAGATCTCCTAGATCTAATGAGTATTGATCCGTCAAATGAGCAACCGGACCTAGAACCTCGCATAGGTTTCGAACCTATGGAGGTTGATGACGAACACCGGGGGTCGATCCAGGATCCTCACTGGAAACAAAATAGAAAGCGAGCAACACCTGTCGAACAATTGGAGTTTATCAATTTCGACCCGAACAGACCTGAGTTAGAAGTGTTCATTGGTTCGGAATTACCTGAACTAATTCGAACAGAACTAATTGCTTATCTACAAGCAAACTTGGATGTGTTCGCCTGGTCGCACGAGGACATGGTTTGCATTGATCCAAAACATGCATGCCACTCCCTCAACCTTGATCCAATACAAACTCCAGTAATCCAAAAGCGCAGAAAGTTCAGTCCGGAGAAATATGCGGCCATGAATAGTGAAATCAAAAAGTTGCTCGACAATAAACTAATTCGAGAAGTGAAGTGCCCAAGATGGCTTGTGAACCCTGTGCTCGTCCGCAAGTCTAATGGATCTTGGAGACTATGTATTGATTTCACTGATTTAAACAAAGCATGCCCGAAAGATAACTTCCCGATGCCGCATATCGATTATTTGGTCGATAATACAGCAGGCCATGAGCTCATGACTTTCATGGATGCTTTTGCTGGTTATCACCAAATACCCATGCATCCGGACGATCAAAAGAATACGGCATTCTGCAGTGAAAAGAATATGTACTGTTGGCAACGCATGCCATTCGGATTAAAGAATGCCGGATCAACATATCAACGTTTGGTGAACAAAATGTTCGACGAGCACATCGGCCGAACAATTGAGGTATATATTGATGATATTGTGGTAAAGAGCGAACATAAGGAAGACCACATCACCCACCTTGCACAAACGTTTGATATACTCAGGGAGTACAACATGAAGCTAAATCCGAAAAAATGCAGCTTTGGGGTTCACTCAGGGAAATTCCTCGGACATATGGTCAGTCAACGGGGGATTGAAGTGAACCCATCAAAGATTCAAGCCATGCTTGATATGCAGGCCCCCAGGAGTGTGAAAGAGGTCCAAAAGTTAACCGGACGTTTAGCTTCCGTAAACCGGTTTATATCACGAACTGGGGACAAATGCAAACCTTTCTTTGATGCATTAAAGAAAGGGAAATTCCAGTGGACCGAGCATTGCCAAAATGCATTCGAATCATTGAAACAGTACCTTGCAGATACTCAGACACTGTCTAAGCCTGTCCCAGGCGAACAACTATATATGTATCTTGCTACATCCGAACATTCAATTAGTGTTGTGCTCGTACAAGCAGAAGGGATGATACACTTGCCCGTTTACTATGTAAGCCAAGTGCTCAAAGAAGTCGAGCTCCGGTACCCTCCACTGGAAAAATTAGCATATGCTCTCGTGATGAGTGTTCGAAAATTGCGACCATACTTTTTTGATCACTCAGTCGAGGTACTGACCACATTCCCATTGCGACAAGTCCTCCACCGACCAGACACTGTGGGCAGATTACTCAAGTGGGTGGTGGAATTGGGACAATTTGGCATTACGTTCGCCCCACGAACAGCAATGAAGGGCCAAGCTATGGCCGATTTCATGGTTGAGTTGACATATCCACAAATGCCCGAAAAAGCTGTCGACCAACCATGGCATATGTATGTTGATGGCTTATCAACAAGTTCAAGAGCCGGAGCCGGCGTAGTTCTCATCAGCCCAACTAGACAAACATTCACAACAGCCATCCGTTTTGATTTCCCAGCTACAAATAATGAAGCCGAGTACGAAGCTTTGATCGCTGGACTACAGATGGCTATGACAATGGGAATTCAGAGGATGATGATTTACAGCGATTCTCAGATAATCGTTTATCAAGTAACAGGCGAGTACGAAGCCCGAGGCGAACAAATGACACAATATCAGCAACTAGCAAAAGAGTTGCTTGAGCATTTCGAACAAGTTTTCATAGAACAATTACCACGATTGGGTAATTTGTTCGCTGATGCTTTGGCACGCCTGGCAACAGCAGAAGGAGTGACGAACATAACGGACATTATGGTCGTCACAACTTGCTCGCCATCAGTTCCCAGAGTTACGGTCGCCCATGTGACAGGCGAACAGGAAACCTAGATGACTCCAATCCTGAGTTACTTACAAAAGGGACTTCTCCCTGAGAATAAGGCACAAGCTACTCGCCTCAGGTTACAATCTACTCGTTATACTATCTTAGACGAGCATTTGTACAAAAGAAGCTTCTCACTTCCACTATTGAAGTGTATTACTCCTGAAGAAGGTCGTGTACTTCTGGAGTAAATCCATGATGGAGTATGCGGAAATCATACAGGTGGGCTCGTCCTGGCACATAAAATAATCAGACAAGGTTATTATTGGCTAACTCTAAAAAAAGACTCGCTCGCGTATGCTCACGCGTGCCACAAGTGCCAGGTACATGCCCCACTTATTCATAGCGCACCTGAAGAATTAGTGTCAGTTTATAGCCCTTGGCCATTTGCTAAATGGGGGATCGATTTGATCAGCCCATTTTCTACTGGCACATCGGGAGTAAAATATGATGTGGTTGCCGTTGATTACTATACTAAATGGGTGGAAGCCGAAGCCATTGTCAAAATCACCGAACAAAGAATGTGGAACTTTGCTTGGAAAAATATCATTTGCCGATTTGGGCTTCCCCAATCATTAGTAACGGACAACGGCAAACAGTTCGATGAAAGTGAATTCCGACAGAATTGTGCTCGCTGGGGCATAAAAAAGCATTATTCAACTCCGTATTATCCCCAGTCAAACGGACAAGTTGAAGCTGTTAATAAAATTATCAAGCATACCCTCAAGGCCAGACTTGATAATTCCAAGGGGGGAGGATGGGCTGAAGAGTTGCCTGAAATATTATGGGCTTATCGAACAACTTTCTATACATCAACTGCGGAGACCCCGTTTGCCCTGACATTTGGTGCGGAAGCTGTTATACCCGCAGAAATCAAGATTCCAAGTCACCGAACAATGACTTTTGGAGAGCACATCAATGACCAGGCGCTCGCCCTGTGTGCAGACCTGTTAGAAGAAAGAAGGACGGAGGCTGATTTCAAGAATTCCATGTACAAAAAATAGATCAGAAAAGTTCATTAACTCCAAAGTCCGAACGCGCAGGTTCAATGTGGGCGAGCTGGTTTTACGACGAGCAATGGGGGTACCAAGTGGTGTGTTCGGTCGAGCATGGGAAGGTCCATTCAGAGTTACAGAACATTTGCTAAATGGGGCGTATGATTTGGAAGACCTGAATGGAGTCCCATTGTCCTACTCGTGGAATGCGTCAAATTTGAAAAAATATTATCAATAATAACGAGCAAAACCGGACGAACAAAATCAGCCACACAGCTGAAGCGAGCACAGTTGGCCAAACATAATCGGCCACGAAGCTGAAACGAGCACAAATGGCCGAACATAATCAGCCATTCGGCTAAGACGAGCAGGACATTTCTGAAGGAAGAACACATTATGTTCGACACAGATCTTCTAGAAGAATGCTGGCCAACGCTATTGAAAGGTAGAAGATACGTGTCAAAACAAGTTGAGAAGTGGTGGCAACCAAAAAAGGAACGTGTCAATCCATGAATAAGAGCTGGCAAAAATTCGAACAAATGTCAAAAGGAGGATTCATAGCGGACAGATGTCAAAAGGAGGAATTGAAAGCAAAAGGGCCAGCACCAACTAGCTATGCCAGCACCAGCTTGGGATAGTACTATAAATAGAGGCATATTGATAGCTGAAGAAAGCAGAGAAAAAACAGATGAAAAAGAAAAAAATACTACAGTTATCGGAAGAAAATTGGTTCAGTATGCCTCCAGACGTAGAAGAATCCAGCTCTCGATTCAGCAATCATTCTGCTGAATCGAGCATCTGTCCTAGTACGAGCTTTTTACCCCATATGACACTCCGAGCACAGGTTGAAGCTCGTTGCGGACTCAAGATGCTCGGCAGAGTCATGGTTGCCACTCCACATTACTCACTGCTTATGCAGTAGTAAATCACTAGTCCCCTATGCATCCCCAAAATCTCCTCCGAAGGGGAGGGATGTCATGGTGTCCGCTCGAAGCGATATGCGGATGCTGATGCTCAGGCATCTACTGAAGGGGACGGAATGGTGCGAGCTGAAGATTTTGCTCGTTCCTGATATAGGCGAGCAGGCGTGCTCGCCACATGCTCATGTCCGCAGCGGCCCGCATAATCACAACTTATCCAGGAGGGACAAAAGCTTATGCTGCTGCTGCTTGGGCATGTAACTAAAGAAGGGTAGACAGAATGATGCGCCACATGCTTGTCAACATCAATTCCGCGGACAAGATGAGGCCAGTTCGTGTCTCCCCAAGACAAGGTTTTAAGTTCAAAACCATAGTCTGATGTCTATAGTTGTGTAATAGATAGTCTTCTTCAAATGTAAAGGTTGTAATAGAATACAAAGTGTTGCAAAAAAATATTTTTGTTCGCTAAGATTTTCTAGTTGAAGCCTATTTGAGGTCGCACCTAAGCCGGACGGCCCGAACAAAGACGAACGAGCCCAAGTCTATATTCACCTGACGAACGAGTACGTACTCTGATTCCCTCAGCAAAAAGCGAGTAAACGTAGTCGCAAAAGACGACTCGTACTTACAGATACCCGTAGCAAAAGCGGGTGACGAGTGCGGGGTCGCAGCTAAATAAGACGGCCCTAGTACGAAGTGATCGCACCTAAATAAGACAATCGCGAACCAAGAAAGGGGGGGTTCATAAAGTAACCCATCTGGTCGCACCTAAATAAGACGATCAACCAATTGCAACGTCAATAAGACAATCAAAAACGAAAGAAGTCAGGAGCGGGCATAGGCAAACCCAATGTTCGAATTCATTCAGAAGAAAAGAGGCATAAACTAGAAAGCAACAAAGCAAACATCAAGCAACACAAGTACCAATCATTCATCAACAACAACATTCATCCTCAACAATCAGGTTAGAGGAAATTGTTCAATATGCAATTCAACCATTCAATTTCCAAGTTGTTCGAACAAGATATAAGGAAGCAAAAATTTACACAAGTATGGAAGAAACTGTTCGAGCAAAAAATGAAGAAGACAAAAAATTACACAACTTTTGTTCAGTAAAGCAAGAACTATACTAAGGGGCAAATTCATAGTTGGGGGTGGACGGAAGTGAAATGTCGAACAAATCATGCTCGGCCCCCTCAGCAACGGCTCCTCCAGCATGGTCAGGTCCAGTATGCTCGCCAGGAGGTACACTTTGCTCGGTCACAGGAGGTCCCCTTTGCTCAACTTGCACCTGATCGGACCCGGACTCAGTTCGGAGAGTTTGACCAGCAACATCAGCAATATTCACATCCGAGTCGTCTTCCTCATCCAGGATAGGATCATCAACCTCGATCCCTTCAGGAAGAGTGGAGAAGTCACACAGATCGTTTAAGTCAGACATCGGAAGGTTGCGATCTGGTGGGTTGTCGATCAGGTACTGCTGGAAACTGGATATAAGTGGGGCAATTTGTTCGCCAGTGAGCGTGTGGCGAGCAGACCGGATGGCATCGGCAAAGGCACATATGTAGAAGAAGTTTGACATAGAATCAACATATTCTTCATTGTGCAGCCTTGAATTTTCGAGACCCAAAAGAGTGTTGGTCTCTTCAGCAATGATGAGCTGTTGGCCGAGCACATTCTTCTCACTTTCCATGGCCTCGACTTCAGTCCGGAGTCTACGAAGCTCGACATTCATCTCATCCTGAGCTCTCCGTATGCTGACCACCTCCTCCTGAGAATGATTCAGCTCCTCCTTTGCCTGGCGAGCAACTTCCTGAGCCTGGCGAGCATTCTCTTGAGCCTGGCGAGCATCCTCCTGAGCCTGGCGAGCATCTGCTTGTGCCGAGGATACTTGTCCTTGAGCCAACCTCAGTTCATCCTGAGTTCTGTTCAGCTCGCTCACCTTCTCTTCGAAACTTCTGATCGAGCCAAGTAGTTGGCATGAATTGAAGGTTGGCGGACTCAGCATAAACTTTCTCAAGAACGACCATAGATTGGCCCTGGAGTACCAGGCCAAGTCGCATGTTTTCCAAAGGTGTGGGACCCGTAGTAGACTCTTCCAAATTTCAAGAGTCCATGCTCTCGAGTGGTCCGGCATGCCTTTTGAACATGCTCGGGAATGCCAGGAACCTTACGAACACTTGGCGAGCAGTAGTAATTTTTCAAATTGGGCATCAAGGGCGCCAACCTGCTCAACCTACACATGCACCCGAGCAAATAAACATGATAAGGCGAACAAAATTAACCAAAAAGGAAGTAAAGCGAACAAAATGTACCTGTTCGCACGAGTCGGATCCCATCCCAAGAATGATTTATCCTCAGGGGACCGGAGCTCATGGTTCAAAGGAGTCCATGATCGGGGTCCAGCAGGAGGTGGAGAAGACGTGCCAACCTCCATTTCAACAATCATCTTATTTGGACCCGACCACGGAGGCGGCCATTCGACGCCCGGCTAAGAAGAGGGGTCTGAGTCACCCTAATAGCATCAGTGCTCGTCTGAGCCTGTTCGCTTGGCATGCTCGTCTGAGCTTATTTGCTTGGCCCCTGCTCGCCGTTTTCCATCCTTGGTCTCTTTGGCAACGGAGCCTGTTCGCTCATCCTCTGCTCGGCCGAACGAGAAGTCCTTTTCGGTCGGCTTGATTCCCCAGGACCGGACGCAGATGCTCGGCTCGCCCTGCTCACCCTGCTCGCTTCTCCTCTATTTGCTCGCTGAGCCTCCCGCTCAGCTTGAATTCTAGCAAGCTCCTGAGGTCTTTTTCTTCGAGCCATCTCAGTATGTTCGGATGTACTCACGACAACAGTCACAGCAGGGAAAGCTATAAACAAAACAATTCATTATACAAGAAAGGGAAATAGCGAGCAAAATGTGCAAAACATATGCAAATGCAAACAAGCAATCCTTACCAGCAGGATTAATAGCAACAAGATGGTGAGGGGACACGAACAAGCCTCCTTTTTTCCTCTGTTCGGCAGTGTTCAGGGTCTTCACAGATCTTTCTGAGCGAGACTCGAGATCAATTAAACGCTGCTAAAATAGCCATCGTTGGTCTCTTTGTCCGTCGCAGCTGGAATTCCTGAAATAAAGAGTAAGTTAAAATCAGTTCAAATTGAAGAACAAAAGACACAAAAATACTTACTACGATAAACCCCGAAGTCAGTAGGGATGTCTAAACGAGCATTTGGTTCGCTTTCAGAAGCCGGGCTCTTCCAATCGCCCCCAACGAACCAAAAATTCTCCTTCTAATCACTGATTTTGTTCGGCAAATCCTCAATGATCTTGCAATTGGAATTTGCTTGCATAAATAGCCAACCATGCTCGCCCTTCGGACGGGTCAAATGCACTAGTCGAGCAAGTTCAGCTGCTGAGGGATAGTATCTGGGCTTCATTTTGCCAAACAAAGTCAGGAAGCTCATAATCATGTGCCACCCATTCGGCTTCAGCTGCGTGATGGTGATATTCCACTCCACGAGCAAACGAGTGATAGCCGGATGGAGTGGGAATCGAAGGCCGGCTTCCATTGTGTCCAAATTCACGGCAACACAACCCTCAGGGGGCTGGTCTGCTCGCTCATCAGGACCCGGTGCCCAGAAAAAGACATCTTTGGGAGTTTCGTAATTTCTGTACAGCTGAGCGAGCATATCTACATCTATCACACTCGCAATCTTGCTCGCTGGGTACTCATTCTCAACCCTAATTCTATGAGGCTGTTCGGGCCAATCAAAATTATAGTGAGCATTTTACTCGTTATATGTTGGACTATGAGAGACACCAACAGGTATATCAAGTTCAGAATTTTGCTCGCCGCTTATCCCTATGTTCGATTCATCGACATTCACAGCCATCAAAATTTCCCCCCTCACAATATCATCATCTCTATTTACATCAACATTATCTACAGCCCTAGACCTAATTTGAGGTTGGGGCAAAGAATCCTCATCTGAATCATCCAAAAAATCACTACGAGCTAGATCCCTATCTAATTCGTTTAGAGCTTCGTTGGAATCGGAGGAAAGAATGGCAAACGGCTGCCGAACTTGCCAACGAAACTCCGAACCTGAGACATTCATCTCCGGCGCGTTAGCATCGCTACGGGGGATTCTACCGACAGAGGGGGAAGAGGAACTATGGTGGTCCGATTCTAATGAAACAGAAGAGTTTGAGCAAGAAGCCATAATCGCAATGAGAGAAAGTATGCAATGGTTACCTGAGTAAGATCCTTCGCCGGAATAATGAAGCCCTCGCCGGAAATTTTCAGACGCGAAAGAGATTGAAGACAGAGGCAAAGAGAAGAAGAAAAGAAAGAAAAAGGATTAAAGCGGCGAAATGAGGTATTTATAGATACCGGATTCAATTTTAAAAATCTGGCACAGAATACGAAACGACATCTACTATGGCCCAATCAGATTATAATAGTCGGGCCCCATGTTGAATACAAAGCGACCCGGCTGGGGGGTATTGTTGTGTTCGATATAATTATTCAGTATTAATCGAACACGTAAGAGAGACACGTGTAATATTTATTAAAATAATCATGCCCGATGGACAAGTGTGCTCGTCGCTCACCAACTAAACAAGTTTGTTCGACCAGCTCGCCCCTTGTCAAATCAAGCGAACATACTCGCTTATGAAGTAAGTTTTGTTCGTCAGTTTTCCATTTACCAACCAAAGTTGCTCAACCAGCCTACCGAGCAAATAGGCATGCTCGACACTCAGATATCCTAAAGACTCAGACATCCTGAAGGGTCAGTATGCTCGACACTCAGATATCCTGAAGACTTAGTCATCCTGAAGGGTCAGTATGATCGACACTCAGATATCCTGAAGACTCAGACAATCTGAGGGCTTAGAATGCCCGGTGCTCAGACATCCTGAGGTCTCAAACATCCTGAAGACTCAGATGACCTGAGGGGTCAGTATGCTCGATGATCAGATATCCTGAGGGCACAGACATCCTAAAGGCTCAGACATCCTGAGGGCTCAGACATCCTGAGGGCTCAGTATGCTCGAGGAGGACAGTATTCCAGCATAAAACTGACATGGTTAAAGGGGCGAACAAAGCATCCAGCCGAGCAAAAGATTGATTTGGACGACCCAAAAGAGTGCCTTATAGACAAGCAAGTACAAAGATCAACCAGGAAGACGAAGTTGGAAACGTGGCAACATTACATGAACTCTTGCATGGCCCGAAGTCTCCAGCTCATGCTTGTCAATCCAGCTCATGCTTGTCGAAGTACTATAAATAGAAGAAAAAACAACAAGAGAAAGGTTCAGAAATTTCTCAGAGGGGTAAGGTTCACAAAAAATTCGAGAGATCATCCATGCACGCAAAAACCCTAGCACTCATATATCAACTCTCCAAATCATCTTCATCCATATTGATTCATCTTCACAAGATGTATCACATATTGTACGTGTAAAACTCTCAATACTACATCACTGGCTTGGTATGCCCCCAGAGTAGTCATTTCTTGACGAACTGGGTCAACAAATTCCTCTTATTTACAGTTTATTTTACACGTGCATATTTTGTTTGTGAGTTGCCACCGAATCAGCCACATAATATTCTCCAAGTAAAACGACTCGCGAACAACTTACAGTATCAAAGTTTGATTGTTTTAAAATTGGAGTGTCCATGTCCATACTACATTTTGGTTCAGTATCAAAGTTTGATTATTTTAAGAGAAAGTCTTGTGTGAAATATTGCACACTAGTGTTATGTGCAATACAACATAAATAAGGTAAAAAATTGCTTAAAATTCGCGGGTCTTGGCGCGGGTCGGGTCTGGGCGGGTCGAGCGCGGGCAGTGGGTTCAAGGTTGGCGCGGACGGATATGTATTTATAGAAGAATTTTTTTATCAAATATGTGTTGTAGCCTAGTGGTTCAGGTTTGTTGCTAATGAATTTGGTCGCGGGTTCGATTCCTACTGTATAAGTGTTACTACATTGTTATATTGAATTTTTATTTTTTTTGTCAATTTTTTGTGTGTTACTACATCTATGTATAAGTGTTACTACATTATATGGGTCACAAGGTAACACATTATTGTTCATATGGTAACACATGAATATTCACATAGTATTATGACGATATATGAACAGTGTTACATATTACTAAAAAAACATGTGTTACTACATAAACAAAAAGCGTTACCATATGAAGAAAAATGTGTTACCACATGAACAAAACCAATACAAGCGCGAAAAGAAATCACAGTCCAGAATTACAGATTTAAAGAACAATTTGATGTGTTACTACATGAACAAAAAGAGTGTTACCATATGAGAAAAGAGTGTTACTGCATGAACAAAAACCAGTACAAACGCGAAAAAAAATCTTCAAATTCAAAATTACAGATTCTGAGCAGCGTGAAAAAAAAAAAAAAAGTATGAATGATCCGAATTTCATCACATACTTTGTGTTGAGGGGTAATCCAAACATCACACACATATTCTCTCTTCTTCTCGTAGAATCCACATCGAAATCCAAATTAAATGACCTAGTTTCATCCAATAATCGGAGCGTAAAAAGAAAATTAGGGCACAAACGAAGAAGAAGAAAGCCCATGAGATTCGCCAGAAGAGAAGAGGAAGAAGAGGAAATCTGGCCGCCTTCGTCTGCGCGCGCGAGGAAGAAGATGAAGAAGCCCATTGGCCCACCAACAATCTGCCCTAAAACCCGATTCCCCTGACCGCAAGAAAAAAAAAAGATTCAATTGCACATATCACTTGTATGAAATATTGCATACAAGTTTTTGTCTTATTTTAAAATTGGAGTGTCCATGTCCATACTACATTTTGATTCAGAACGGTACACATATTTTTTCCTCAATACGGTTCCTTTTCGGTTATAACGGAATTTGATCAGAACAAATTGAAATGGGAAAACACTTTTTTTTTACCCTTTTCTCTCTTTTTTTTTATCACCTCTCCTTTTTCTTTTTAATCACCTTTTTCTTTTTAACCACAATTTAAAAAAATAAATATTGGTGTAATTTACATACAGTGAACATGAATTTAATAATTTTCAACCATATTCATGCATCTACCCTTTCACACTCAAACATAATACATGACCTAATAATAGTTGATTTAAAATAATAAAATAACACAAGAGTCAAGACACCATCAATGATTTATAAAAAAACATGATAAATAAAATACACATTTAAATATAAAATACACATTTAAATAATCCTTTAAAATAGTCTTTTTCGGTCCAAATTAAAGAGGGGTACAAGCTACATAGGAAAAAATTTGATGAGTCTAATGGCGGCGAGAGCGATGAGTTGATGCGATAGACAAAGGATGTGTTATTGCAAATTGAAATTTTCTAGGCATTCTAATCATTATAAATCATAAATAAGGAAGTAAATATTATAATATCTTGTCAATATATTCATTGAATATTCAATATTTTTTTACATGAATATCAATAATTTAAAATACAATTTGATGAATACAAAATGAATAATTAAATTTTTTTTATTTAAACCAATTATTCGGTTCGGAACAATTTGAGTGCAATTTCATTCGGTTTTTCAATATGATTTATTCGATAATATCAAGATCCATATCCAGAAAAAGATCAATTCATTTCAATTCAGTAAAAGTAAAAAGTCAACAACTCTTCTTGTGTCGATTCTTTATTGGTTCGAGTTTCGATTCGGGTTTAGTAATTTCCAAACACCGTGAACAGCCCTATGCTTGACATCCCAGTCCATTTAATTGGAAAATTACTTCATTACCCGAAAAAGTGAAGGAAAGTATAAATACTTAACTAGAAGAATACAAATAGTAGTCTTTTTTCTTCTTCTTTTTGAGAGTTGGAATACAAATAGTAGTCAAGTTCGCATCTTAATGTTCAAAATTGAACAGTTTCAAGAACAAAAAACTGATTGATAATATCATCCTAGCACAATTTATGATGCACTAATCTCAGGCCATCATCTGCAAAATCGGAAACAAAATTTATATACGTAGTTAAAACCTGTAAAATGACAGTCCGAAAATAAGAATTTTCCATTGCGAAAGCAGACAAGTTTAGCAGGTATTACCTTAAATAACTCCCCAAACATTCCTCCTGGCATGTTGTTTCTGCGTTGTACTCCATAAAACTTTTCCGCCACTTCATCAAGCAACTATCCATAAGTGGACAAGAAAAACATGCAATTACTCATTCAGATATTTAATGGGTAAAATTGACGATTAATAAGATTAAGACCCGATGGTGCATACCTCATTAAAGATAGGTTCTCTGTCTATGCTCGACTTGTAACGTTCTCTCAACATATTGAAAAGAGGCAAAGCATCTCTCTGCAACCTGCATTACAAAGCTTTCTTCTAATCACCAAATACAATAAAATCTTACTGTATTTTAACATTTTGCACTAGAATAAGAGGAAACAAATCAAAGCAACTTACGTTTTCAGAAGATAATTGATAAGCTGCATTAGTTCTGATCGGGGAAAATCGCCATCTCGAAATTGCACTTGCTTCTTAATTTCATCCACAAGGACATTAGCATCTCTCAGATTTCCTAGAGCTAAATACCTAAATTAAGTAAGAAAATTTTATGCATTAAAAAATAGATATCTACAGAATACAGGGTCTCAAGCAACAAAAGGAGAAGCAGAAACTTGAATTCTTTATATAGCATAATGCACACAAAAAATAGTGACATTCTTATAGCATAAAAGGAACTGCTATCAATATGATGGACTAACTACTGCGAAGAGATTCATGAGCGATTGACAGCAAATAAACGTAGTTTGAATCTAAGTGAAATATTCAGACAATTGGACCTATTAAATAGTTGCTCCATCCACCTGTGATTGTGCAAATAATGCGCATAGCAAGGATATATACATAAAATGTTCATTTGGTTCGCAGGATAGGCGTGGATAGGCAATCTAATACCAAGAAATGGCTGTTTGGTTCGCTGGAAGCGGGCCCAGGACACATTTTAAGCCCGAGTACAAAACGGTGTTTTATCCCCATATTTGGGGACTAACCGGTCCCAGGTGGATGGTGGGGACATAATCTGTCATAAATGCAGTATTACCATTTGAATATATTCACAGGAATGAATTGTTGTTTTAATTCAATTTAAGGGCATTTGTGACATTTGCATAGATATCCCACCTAATCCCTCAATCCAAACACAAATATCAAATTTTCAGTACAGAATAAAAAAAGATGCAATCCTGCAATCCATTCCAAACATGTCCAAACAGTCCAATCCTACTTAATCCTATCCCAACTAATCCATCCAGTCTTGTGAAGCAAATGAAGTCTTATTCAATTTCGTTGAAAAACGTTCTTGAATAAGATGGGTTCACAAGAAATCTGACAATCCAGTCTCGATATTCAGGGGGAAAAGATAAGAGGGGCAGTCTGCAAATGGTAATCTTAAGGTAGCAAACGTACATGAATATGTTGCTAAAATAAAAAGATGGAGATCAGATTAAATGGAGTAATTTCAGGAAACATTTGGAACATATATACAACAGAGGCCAAGTTACAAATAGTAGATAACTTTGCACAATGATGTGACCAACCAAGTCATGATAAGCATGTTCCAAATCCCGCATAAGAAATTGTTTTAAGATCTTATTTGAAATGAACATAATGAAGCATTTATATAACTGCCCCCCTTCCAGTATATAACATATATGTATGGGCTTTCTGAATAGAACACAACTAATTTAATTCACGACTTAGTGCAGATATATATGTAACAAATAAGAGCTGAAGTTCAGACTATAAAGCGATCGATATTATGGTATGGCGAGTGTCCTAAACCTATTTAATAATATCTCCCCGGTAAAGAATTTAATACCAATGTAACTAATTATATTGAAGATCCACACCTATATTAATTTAACAAACTGCACCTAGCTTCCATTAACAAGGAGTCGAGGATGTAAAGTTACTTCTTCACTTTCTAATTCTAAGGCCGCGACGACTAATATTCAAATTGTCAAAGAGTATATGACCACAAGATATTTCTTTAAATTCACTGACATTTTTAAAATTCCAAAATACTCACATAAAAACTGCACGTGCAACAGCAAGATCGCCTTCACCAGGATAACACTGTACAAAAGCCATTTGAAAGACTTAGAATACGCAATGTATATGACAAAATAATGCACAATGCGAGTTGTAATTATCAAGATATTGCACTAAAAAAATGTAAAGTAATTCCTATTTTCAATTTACAAGACATGGGTTTAAAGTGAAAATCAGCACTCGGTGGGGGGGACCTTGCTCATGAAATTGACTAGAGTTGAAGCAAACTTCTTTGGGTCCTTCCCTCGAACAAAATGGTACAACACTTTGGCCATATCCTGTATCAATAAACAAAACGTGCAGCAATCAATAAGAAATGAACCATCCAGCTCTAACATATTGTAAAATTGCAAAAGAGCACATAAATTGACATATTTAACCATATAAAGTACAACATATAAATTGCGTCCCTAATGGAGAAATCATAGAGATACACAACCATCCCAAATTAGAATAAGGACTGAAATGAAAAAGTCTTTCAAACACATGACTTTAAACCCACCACACTACTCGGGTGCTTGGTATCTGAAGAGGGAAATGGAATTAGAATGATTGTCAAGAGATTTAGTTTGATTCTTCCCACTATGAGGAAGACCAGAGTCAAGAAGAGCCAAAGGGGCGATAGGTTCATTATGAAGAGAATTACGAAAATTCAACCCCAAAATCTCGCCTAATATCCTCCCTAACCTGGACTTCCCGAGTAAGCTCTAGAGAAAAATCTCCATGAGCTGCTAAATGTAGTACTAATAGCAAGTCCAGCGTCCCAGTTGCACACCATATTGTATTTTTATAATTATTCACCGTAGGGAATCTTTTCAATTTGGAGATCTCCACCACCACTTGCCCAACAATGCCTTATTTCTCAAACAGATGTTATCAATACGCAAACCATCTAATTCTTTAGGCCAAACTACCACATCACAAGAGAAAAAATGGGTGTAATCATCCCCAATCCAACCATCCAGAAAATATTAGTTTTTAAAACAGAGGTAACAGATACTGAGGATTGTGGAATCATGGTCTAAAAGCTGATCTTTCTCTCTCTCTAGCAAAAAATTGTAACAGGATATACCAACTCAGGAGACTCTGAATATAGGTAATCAGCTAACATATCATGAATCTCAGGAGATCCAGTCCGATATGCTCCAGATTCAATAGACCACCTGTTGAGAAGAGAACAGATATGTTAGTGCATTCAAGGCCAAATAATAATAAGCATAAACATCATAAACCTTGAGAAGAGAAGAAATCTACTAGGTGCATTCAGGACCAGATAAAATAAAAACCATAAATATCATAAACCAAGAAACTAAATCATTGTTCCAACATATTACAAACAAAACTGAAGTTCCAAAGAACAAGAAATAGAACCCGGCAACATTCTTTTTCTCTTCCCTAAAACATATCAAGTAATTTGAGAAACAATTCAAATCTTGCTTTATAGCAGGGAGTTTTGATTGTCAAGGAAGTATCTTCTCGTACTTTTGTGTTTGCATATACAATTTGTTTAGCATGTTACAAGGGCATACTATTTTTTCTCCTGAAGCAATATAACATGATTTTGTATGTCCTGGAGACCTGGACCTGTTTATTAAGTTCGTGAGCAAATGTAACATGCATGAGGATGTAGCTATACATAACCATTTTTTTGTGCCAAAAATACCCTACATGAAAAGACTCAAATGTCCTTTTAGTTGTTATTCAAACACACCCAGTTTCTTAATTCACTCATCCATTTTTTTTTTTTTTTTTTTACCAAAGAGCACTCATAACTTTTGAAAATAAAATACAACTACTTTCCATCCACCCACTCTCCACCTAACTTCTTGTTCTTGATCCTTCACCTCTATCACCTCCAAACCCTCAATCGTTCACTTCCATCACATTGTAGCAACATATCATTTTTGTACCACAAAAAGAGATGAAGACAAAGAGTGTAACTTCCTCCGCACATTTGCCCAATTAATTCATTTGCACTATATTTTCTCGTGTGATGAACAGTTCAAAAATGCCCTTGATTCGAGCAATGTTCGATCCTAGTTGATCAAACAAAAAACTTTACGTAGGTGGTCAAATGTCCAATTGTGTTCGACTTGTGCAGACCGAACTTATAAGAACTCTTCAATTGGGTAAAGGGTAGAAAAAGAAATGTATGAGATGTGTAAGTAATGAAGTTGGAATAATTTTTATTTTATTTTTTGATCGGGCAGAATTAAAAATTATCAGGGGTTCTGTATTGAGAAAATGAGTGGACTAAGAAAAAGAAGAATGTTTGAATAGACACACCCTACATTTATCTAGCTACCACAGTAGATTCTCCAGCACATAGTTGTTTAGGGCGCGAGGCGCAACAAGGCTGAAGGCGTGCACCTCTTGTGCATGGGAAAAAATAAATTTCAAAGAAAAATAATACTGGAGCACAAATATTTGAGGAATAGCTAATCTTATACTCCCTCCGTCCCAATTCATTTTGCACACTTTCCATTTCGATCCGTCCCAATTCATTTTGCACACTCCAAATATGGAAAAGAATCTCACAATCTCCACCCCACAATCTCCACTCTCACAATCTCCACCCTTCATCCCCTTTGAAAAGTCAACAAATCATCAAAAAGTCACTTTTTCTTAATATGTGTGCAAGTCAAAGGGTGCAAAATCAAATGGGATGGAGGGAGTATACATCAAGACTCACAAATATTTTGTTTTATGAAGGAGATATAATCTCAACTAAATAAGGATTTTGTCAAATCCTATGGGAAAATTGAGAAGGAGAGAGTTAAAAACACAGCATAAGGAAAAAAATGCAGGAACTGAGATAAGGTTCACAAAGAAAAAAAGGTGAAAAGAACCTAGCATACAGACCCATGTTGCTTGGACTTGGGTGCGAGTGTCTGACACGGGTGCATATCCAGAATCCGACTCTCAAGTTTCATGAATTTAGGATATGTGGACACGGCAAAAAGAGTCCAAAATTTGGATTCAGGTGTGGGGATATGCCTATATATATACACATTTAGAAATTTACATATATTATTTATATTTAAATTCAAATATATTTGTCCAATGAAGGATCTCCACACCCACACCCATGTCGGATCCTCAGGACACTGGTGCGCCTCCAGTTTTGAAGAGTCCGAACAACATAGATACAGGCCTACAGGGGAAGGCGGGCAGTGAAGTTGTTTCTCAGTTTCTTCATCCGTTAACAAGTTTACCTTAAAATCCTAGGCCTAAATTCAAAACTTCTTTCTTGTTTATGACTCTGTCAGTCTGTCTCTGTTTTCTTTTGAGTTGATTTAGTCAAAAATGGTTTTTTTATTTCCAAACTTGTACACAAACATTTTGGGGTGAGAAGATAGGGAAATAAAATAGGCTCGCGTCTGGAAATGCGTCCGGATCAGCACTGGTAGGCGTAGACTCCCGCCTTTACATATTTGAAATAAAACTTATCCTCATTGCTCAAATGCATGAAGTTAAGTCATAACCGGTAAAAAAAATATAGAAATGAAAGCATATATCTCACTTGACAGCCGCTTTCAAAAATGATGAGCAACCCTCCTCACGTATTTTTGCAGCCCCAAGAGCTTCCGAAAGTTGCTGCATATCATCATCATCTGCTAGGTCCAAATTTTGTGGCACAGACATCCGAGGAAACCTCTGGTATATTTGCCTGATCCGATCTGAAATAGAGTCTCAAAGTCTATGTAAGATGAAACCAAATTATTATTATGGCATCACACATAATAAAAGTTACAGGAGCATGTGGTCAAATTAAATGCTTCCCTCATCATGAGTTGTTGATGAGTCGATGCACAATAACTAATTAAGATGAGATGAGGCCTGAGCCGTAAATTCACCTGTTCTTGAGAAGGATTATTCGAGTAACAGATTCTTTAGATGATAGTAAAGTCGAGTTATATATTATAGAGCCTTACATCAGAAACCATAATTCATGGTCATATTTGAACTTCTAATTCCCTGGCATAATAATTTGGAGATTGAATAATTTGTCCTACTTTCCTTCTTCTGTCTTTAATATCTTATGCTAGATCAGCCATAAAAAATTTCCCCTTTAGATGGGCTTGTTAGGAGTGGGCTTCTTTCAGTCACCCTAGAAATAAAATCTAATCCATTTTGCTTCTTAGAGCTCCTTGATTTTACTAGTTACAGTGGATGTGCAGACACAAGTGACTAAATGACTAAATGACTAAATGAGATGGAATTAAGTAACAAATACACTAGAAAGGGGGTAGCCCCAATAGATGAGAAAATTAGAGTAGCACACTTACATCAACACAGAATTACGTTTGCAAAATTGTCCCTGGTTCTGTAGGGACTATAATCATAGTATTTATCAAGAAAACTGGAATCACACACCTTTTGGGAATAACGACTTTACTAATTAGACATCTTAACTGATGTTCAAATCTAAGTTGAACAGACCTAAAGATGCACCAAGGTGAAAATCTGTCTGCAAAAGTCATAATCAATTACCAGTGAAGCTAGAAAAGATGTGTAAGTTAGATTCAAATGGGAGTACACACTGCAACATCATTATGTAATAGATGAACACAATAAAACCCAAAAATAAAAGTAGGACATCACACACTGGTATCCTTTTCTATATGCAAAAATATTGATGCAAAGAACAAGTGTCGGGGATGAAAATGCTAAGAACTCAAAGGGGATGGACTGACCAAGAGTATCGTTGTCATAGGGAAACTTCCCTTTAACCAGTGTTTCCACAAACAAGACAGCAAGCTCAGTCCCACATGTACCCTGAATTGATTGCGAAAGTTTATCTGTAACTTGAACTTGAAAGGAAAATCAGAAGATTATACCCAGTACACCTTTTTTGCCAAATGAACGTAGAGAAGTTGAAAATTCTAAAATAATATAAACTTGACTTGGTGATTAAGATGCTAAAGAGTGCAGCATTGATAATTATATCCAGAGCTGCTCACAACCCAAAGTGGGCACTACTTTATGTGCCCACCATTGATTTGTTGCACATCAACAGGAAGTTAATTTCAATTCACTATAATCACGAAAAAACATGACATTTGAAAATTAGCGGTACGCACATCAATGACGTGGCCACAATGGGTAGGGGAGCATTTCCAACTATCCAAAATTTTAAAAAATAGTCTTGTGTCAAGATAATTATTCACATAATTTTTTCGATACAATTCATATGATAGGTATCTAAAGGTATTGGCGAAGATAATAGATTCAAAATTAAGCAGGACTCTGGAAATGTATCTAGTTGTCTCGAATGAAGTCAATAAAGCCAAACATATGCTACAAAATAAGTCTGACCTGTCCATTCTCTAATTGTGTGCAAGCACCTGAGTGAAGAATCTCCAGAGCTTCCCGATACCTATCGGCAGAAACATATCTGCAACCAATCAAAAGAAACATGATTAACTTATATCAGGGAAAAATAAATAAATAAATAAAGTCTCAGCTTAGGCAGATTCAACTGTAAATATACAAATACAAAAACCACAAACACTCTGTAGATAAATAAATGGACTTTAACATACATACCTTGCACCAAAAGATTTATACATTTGCTGTGCGCCATAGTAGTTCCCTTCCTCTACAACTTTCTTAATTTTCTCAATGTTCTGCAATAGAGAGTTGAGAAATATAAAATCGAAAAGAAATTAACCAAACAATCATAAGATGCTTAAAATACTGAATCGAAATTGAAAAGAGGAAAGAATTGAAAGCGCATGAACTATTATACACAACAATTGTAGACGTGTAGAGATTAAAGGGGAATAATCACCTCTTGAGCCGATGCTAGTGTTACCCGCCTGGCCCTCTCCCGGAACATGGATCTTGTTAGTAAAATACCGACAAAGAGAGAGAGGCCGTACAAGTTACCGAATACTGATGATATCACACGTCAGATTTCACCAAGTTAATAAGCAAATCATTCAACTTTGGATTAAGAATTGGAGAACAGACCTTACCTGTTTCTTCGAATTGGGGTTTTCAATTAGGGCTTCTGAAATGCTTTCAATTAATTAATGAGCAGACCGAGAATGGAGAGAAATGGACATAATTAGAATAAAAATATGAAAGTATAAGAACGTTTATAATGGTCCATCAAATGAATAAAAGTTGGTGTTTAAAATTATTATGGATCATCTTTAAGTTAAAAAGTAAAAGTTGGCGTTTGAAACTATTATGGACCAACTTTGAGTTAAAAAGTAAGTGACATCCATTCAAATATATAGATGAAAAGAGAAACATTTTTTGCAAAAAGGTGATTAGCAATAAGGTAATGGTGGGACCCAAAAGGTGGGTTGATGGATGAATGATTGATAACCATTGTGAGAGCGTGTTTTAGTGATGTGGAGATGATGTGAATAGAGAATGCTCTAATGCCTAGTTTTTTTATAGTATGGGAAGTGACTTCTATAATTTCAAATTTCAAATCCTCGTTTGTTTAACCAGGTGGTTTAGTCCACCTGACCACTGGGCTCCTCATTTGAGTGGGAGAACCAGGTTTGATTCCTTTTGAGAACAAATTTGAAGTTATGGGAGTTATAAGGTGTATTGGTGATTTCGTGGAGTATTTGAGTGCTTGGTGTACTAACTACTAACAATTAACTTTGTCCGATAAAAAAAAAATCCTCGTTTGAGAACGAATTTGAAGTTATGGGAGTTATAAGGTGTATTGGTGATTTCGTAGAGTATTTAGGTGCTTGGTGTACTAACTACTAACAACTAACTTTGTCCGAAAAATAATCCTCATTTGTTTGGATTTCGGCATAAGATTTTAAATCCTCCAAAATTCTACTTTATAGTACATATACTACACACATCTAACACATTTCAAACACAATTTATAAATACACTATTAATTATCTATCACACACTTTTCTATTATTATTATTTAATCAACTCAATACTCTCTCCCCTCATTTTTTACTTTATTATATATATATATAATATACACAATCATTTAATCATTTCTACATTATTTTTAACAATAAAATATTATTTAGTATCATCTACTTTCTTAAAATCCTACTCTATCAAATCTTACAAAATCCACACTCACAAACATATACAAAATCCAAATAGACTTTTTACTTTATACCAAATTTTCAAAATCCTCCCTGCAGAATTCCAAATCCCCTCAAAATTGTAAACAAACAAGGGTTTAAAAGAAAGTGGTGGGCCTCACATGAGGGCAAAATGTGTATGCAATATTGCATACTTTAAAATTTGTGCAATTATTCATCTTATACTCAACTAAATCTCGCGGGTCTAAATGACCCGCACTCGGGTGATTCTTTCTCGCTTTCTTCTAGCACTACTATGGTGGTCTCTCCATTCGATACTTCTTCATTTTCTTTGAAATCTAAGTTTCTTCTCATCGTTGTTCTCCTATTTAAATATGTCTCTTCTCTATCCTAGATCCATGGTGGGTTTTCCCTTTCTTGTTCTCGGATCATCTTTTCACATTATTTGTCGTGTTTTTATACTGCTACAATTGTGTTACCATATGAACAAAATACTATTAAAATGTGTTACTAGTTCATGTCGTAACATGTTTTTGTTCTTGTAGTAACACTTTTTTGTTTGTGTAGTTGCACATGAATCACTGAATCGGATAGTGTTATTTTTGCCCAAGTACTTCAATTTTTATTTAGTAACACATTAATCACTGGATTTGAGGACCGTGATATTATGGTTATCTGATAGTTTTCAGATTTGTTTGGTGTTGTTCTTTTCTTATTTCTTCTCTATGCTTTCAGGGTTTCTTTTCCCCAGACCAGGTTCTTCCATTTTCAACTATGTTCTTGAGGTGTGTAAACAAAATAATGTTACTGCATGAGTAAAAATGTGTTACTAGTTCATGTCGAAACATTCTTTTGTTCTTTAGTAACACTATTTTTGTTCATATAGTAACAATGAATAACTGAATCTGATATCTATGATGTTATGATTAGTGTAGATCTTAAATATGGTGTTCAATAAACTATATGATTTTCATTTCTATAGTGTTAAGTTCATCTTCGTTGGATTTATGCACCTTTTCTCCATCACCGGTTTGCGCTATGCTTTTAGGATTTTCTTGCGTGAATGTTGTCAAATCTATTCTGTACCCGCACTCTGATTATTCGGCTTGATTGACCCACGAGATTTTGATATATTGTCTAATATAATTGATATTTCACATGCAATATTTCATGCAAGGCCTACTCTCGCATGAATATGTGGTACAAAAAGAGGTATTGAGGATAAACTAAATCAATCTAAGGAACAAATACAATTCATTTTTTGAAAGATGATGAATATCAGGTGGTGCTCCGTTACAAGGTTGTGATGTACAACGATGGGGATGAACCTCGAGTGTGTGGGAATGTAAATTAATGCTAGGAAATTATATCAAATAAGATGGTGCCTGGTAAAATGAAAAGGAATAGAAAGGATGTGAAATTACACCATACATCGCCACTGAGATGAGGTTCTACTTCGTCTGGCACATTGACGGTGGTAATTCATGTGCACATGAGAAGCAGTGCAAATGGTGATTGCCGAATGGCTATTCCAATCCCGACAATATCCTTACTGCAAACAAACCATCAAAGTGCCATGGTTGATTTTGTAGCACCTACTTTCTATCCTCTTTCTTCTCAAACGAGAAAATCGTTAGTCCTCTCCCCCCTCCCGTGCAGTCACTTTCCTCTCTTCTCCAAAAGATTTCAACATAACCACCCTTAGGGAAAACGTGCTCATAGGTTTCTTAGAGCATAGCTTTCAGTCCAAACAAAAAGTCATGCGCTGGTAGACTGTCCTCTCCCCCTAAAACCACCACATCATCCCCCATGTCAAGAGAACTTGTCGCTCATTGCTCCACAACATAGAGAATATGGAAAATGCGGGGGATACCTGTAAAAGACAGAACAACAAGAAAATAAAGTAAAATGACCAAACACACATGTTAGCGCAGGTTCCAGATTGCATAGATAAAACACAGAAAACAACGGAAAAAAACAAAAGGAAAATTGGCGAAAAAATTACTAATGAAAACACAAAGAAACGACAAAAACAAGATGGTACCAAAGAAAGTAATGCGGAAACCAAGAAGACACCTGAACGCAATCAAAAAATTGCATCAAAATTTGTCGTGAGGCAACATGAAAATTTCAAGGGCCAAAACCCTAACCCTAGCTCTCTCTCCGAGTAACCTAACTTCCACAAAACTAGGATCGACATTGGACCGAGAAATCCCCGAAAACATTCCCCATTGGACTAGGACGAGGGAAAATTCCTCACAGTAGACGGGAACGAGGATAGTATTCCCCGCTTCACGGGGATCGCATCCCTGTTCCCTGAGAGACCCATAATTTTTTAATTATGTAAATGATATATATAATTATATATATTAATTAAGAAATACTCCCACAGTTAATTGAACCATTACTGTACGCACGAGTTTTAAAAAATAGTTGTTTATTATTATTAAAAGAGATAAAGTTGGAGGTTAAATGATAAAGTAATGATATTTGTGTAAATTAAATGAGAGAAAATTGACTTTAGTGTTGAAAAAGTAATGACATTGAGTGTAATACTGATATGTTTGAAGTGTATAAATAAAGAGAAAAAATTGCTATATTTTCATTTATAGAAATATCCAATTGAGTTTGGACCGAACATTTTTTACAAATGTTCAATTGAGTTGGGGACGAAGAGAGTAGTATATATATACTATAACTAAGCCCTAAATCACTAAACTCTAAGTATTTACTATTTACTGTGCTAATAATTTACTAATTTATATTGTATTGAAATTATTTATGTGTTTCAAGGTGGAGTTTGACATGGATGCATGTGAAATGGAGTTTTGAAGTTGCTAAAGTATGGAAGGAGATATCAAAAGAATAAAGAACGTTGATTTTTTTTGGGTGTTATACGCTTTAAATTTGTATTTCGAATTTTAAACATGGTTAAATTTATATTTCAAATTTTTATTTTTTCGTATTTATATTGTGTAAATGAGATTAAAAAAAAAAGGCGTGGAATGGAGAATCCCTGATTCCCCCAAGTACGAGAATCCCCAGTTGGGCGAGGCATGGAAGATGATTAATCCCCGAAAGCTTTTCAACAAATGTTCAATTGAGTTTGGAACAAAAGGAGTATCTCTTATTTATTAGTAAACAATGTTTTCTTGAATTTTTTGTATGTTTAAAATTACGATTTTCTATTTGTGTGTCTTTTTACGTTGAGATGATTTTTTGGCACAAAACTTTTATTAGGCTAAGTCTTATATGCATCCAGGTGCACCGTACACTTATAATGTATATTAGAACTATGCAATTTGTTATACTGAAATATGCAATTTGTTTACACTAAACCGTGCAACTATTAATATGAAAAAATAATTGCACGGCTCAATGTAAAAAAATTGCATCTTTTAATATAACAAGTTGCATAATTATAAAATGCACTATAAATGCACGGTGCACCTGAATGCACATGGGGCCATCCCCTTTTATTATATATTTCTCCTTAAATTTAATTGATATGGGTTTTTAGTCCTACACTTGCCACCACACCAAATTAGTGTGCATACCATACATACGGTGTTAGCAATAAAATATAAAGCTGTGGGCGTTTAGATGCTACATATATTATAGTATGAGGCACACTCGCATAAGACGATCTCACGGTGAAACGGAATATAAATTGAACATTAATGCTTTAACACTTTGAGAGGGGTAGGTGTGATTTGTGCTAAGTTGTACCCCGTCTCATGCATGAGACCGTCTCATATGAATTTTTGTCTATATTATATGTCCTCAAATATGAATAATCTGGATAAAAGATCCGTCACAAGCATTAGATACATCATACATTAACTCAAGATGATAAGGGATACATCATGTTTATATATGCTCAGATGTTCTACTCTTCATGGTAGAGATACAAGCCAAGGCCAAACCGAGCACAAGCTCTGCAAAATGCAAGTTCCTCTGCTGCAGCAACTGGATCTATAATATTGCTATTGCCAGGTGACACTGTCCCAGTTGATTCACGATGTGCCTGCGTGAAAATGCTCGTTAATAACTTCATCTAAACTTCTAGTTTAACTTTGCAACAAGAGTAAACTAAACGTTCAAAAAAGGTCCTCCAATACAATAACAAATGTCTGCCATAAAAAGACATCATTAGGACCGTAAATAATTTCCTTGATCAAGAGAACATATGTTTGACGGTGAGGTCATTTTATTTGTTCACTTATTCTTTTTTTTTTTTTTTTTGATAAATATCACAACTAGAATTTTTGTTAACTTCACAGAAGAGGTCGCGATTTCTATGCTTTTATGTTTTCACCAGCCATCTCTTGCTTGTCTAGAACCGTTCCACAGCACCTAATTTTTTCACAAGACCGCCCCCCCTCCCATTCGAAAGACCATGCCTCTGTTTCCAACCTCTTTTCTCAATGCCCAAAGTGCCCACCTCCTTCTCACATGTCAAGATCTCTCCGCACAAAGAAAAATCCTCAACAACCCCACTCCTCACATTATAGAAACACAGCCACAACATCAAAACACATGATGAGCTCTTTCCCAGCACAATTTCCAGTCTTTTCCTGGACCATGGGATCATAACATTTCTTTATTTCTTCTATCGTTCATTTCATCTTATTAATTTTTTCCTCTAACCAAAATCTACTAAACATCAATCCAAAAAATACTAGTGGACAAAACTTATTGAACTTCAATCATAAAGTACTTTAGCAAACTATTTTGGATCTTTGTATGTATGTCTAGCATCCTCATCACATTTAGTACATGGTAGGCCAATATGCAAGTTCACACTAATGGATGTCTCAACTCATATCAGCCTTTTTCACAATTTCAAATGCAATATAATTGACAGGAAACATACCTCTCCATCTGAACCCCGGACTGTTACCCGATAAACCACAGTAACACTTCCATTTTCAGAAAATATAACATCACGAACTTCTCCACACCAACCTGCCAAAAGCATAAGCATTTACATCTAATCCTGCCAAAACATTATCCCTAAATTCCGAAAATAGCACAATAAGAATCACTATTCAGAACTAAAGCATCAACGACATAGTTCTGCAATAACAACTATACATAATAAAGAACAATCACATGGGAACCTATCAAGTTCAGGATATTAACAATAGATGCTACCTACAAAAACTTATTAGGACAATTTGCATAAGGCTTCACTGTGTGTGTGATGCATAGTTGTATAGGGGCGTGCCTTTTGTACATTATGGTCAGAAGTTTAAAACTTATAGAAACACTACATAAACTTAAATGAAATATATTAGGACAATAAGCGTGAGCGGGAACGGGAAGAGGACCACTGTTATTTTTCTTTTAGTCTTGGAAGGTAAAAATCACGTGATTTTACACTTCTGAGATAAAAACATGTATGTTACTATTCTGAACCCTAAAAACACATTTTCTTTAATAAACTTTTAAAAAGAAATGGATTTAACCCTTTGTTAAGAAATTGTGGATGGGTACTTAAGTGGGAGTCAATCCTCCACTCTTGAGCTAGCTTTTGGGTGGAGTTAGGGCTTCCATGCTTGAGTGCCTAACAATTGGTCCAACCTGCCGGATGTTGGACGTGGTACGAGTACGAAAGAGGGCTACATAGGGAAAGGGTTGCTCAACACCAGGAACCAAGCTGCGGGTCTGCCTAGGTTGCTGAAGGGTCCCCAGAGTGAAGCCATCCGTGGATGTCCGCTTTCAAGTGGGGTCGATTCTTACGATCCCATACCGGATCCACAAGAAATTGTGGATGGGTACTTAAGTGGGAGTCAATCCTCCACTCTTGAGCTAACTTTTGGGTGGAGTTAGGGTTTCCATGCTTGAGTGACAACAATTGGTCCGACCTGCAGGACGCCGGACGTGGTATGGAAGAGGGCCACTCAACACCAGGAACCAAGCAACGCGGGTTTGGCTGGGTCGTTGAAGGGTCCCCTGAGTGAGAGCCGTGAATGAGAGGCTTCTGCACTCTGTGCGCCATAGGCGCACCCGAGTTTTAACAACCATGGTGTAATGGCCTAGCCATTCAAAGGATTACCGCATTAAACGAAATAATTATTTATTTCTTTCATTAGGTAATAAATGGAAAAGAGGCACACTTGCGTGAGATAGTCTTACAGTGAGACATGACATAATGTGTGTATTGACGCTTTAACACTTTGGAAGGGGTGTGTTTTGATTTGTTCTAGGTTGTACCCGTTCTCATGCATGAGACCGTCTCATACAAGTTTTTGTCAATGGAAAAATATTGTGAGTATCAATGGCTCATAGCCCATGCCCACGATCTGTAGTTTTTCTGTGTATAAGTGTATTTCCTTAGCTTTACATCTTGAAAATGCACGACCAAAAATTCAAGAATACAAAGAGGAAGCGATGTTAAGTTGTTCACAATAATTCATGACACCATAAGGCATAATACTAATAGAGAGAGAATGCGATGTTTACACTAAAGACTTGTTTTCAACCTCTAATCTCCAATGTAGAAGCACTTTTATTTATGGGGGTGTGACCCAGTTTTATTTTTAAAATAAGTGCTTCTTGTGTTGTATTATAGATTGAAAACACCCCCTAATTCATGACATTATAATAGAGTTCTTCTTTCTCTGACTTCGTAGATAGAACTACAATGCGTCAAATACGTGAAGGATCAGCATCTAACATCTTAGGGAAGTACTAAGGAACTCCAATGAAACCTTGAAGACAAGTGGCATATTTTCTAGGCAATTCATAGGTGCAATTAGATAAGCATATTGGTATAGGAGTGAGCAATTAGAAATGGAATAAAAATCAGTTCTGGTGTGGCAAGTAAAACAAGATAATTTTTCAGACACCACAAAAAAATCAAGGTAGTCATCATAGCATGACTTACATAGGATAACCCATTCAATAATAGTTTGTAGATAAAATGGCTTATTGATGTAATGTACATTACCTGGAGCATAAAAGCTCAGCATGCGATTTGCCTGGTACCTATATGTAGTCAGACAATAAAGTTAATTAATACAAGAGAAATGAATAATTTAAGAAAATTTATATATCAAACACAAGGTGCAGTTCCTTTACCAAGGGATGGATGTGGGATGTTCATTGTCATGAGTCTTAATTATGTTATCAGGAATTCTCTTATTGAGGTCTCGGAGAATCTCAGCAAGAGGACGCGTGATGCACGATGACTTGTCAAGAGGGACAACATAATTTGAATTAGGGGTAGCTGCTGCTTTCTTACTACTGCTACTGCCATCTCCAGAGAGAGAAATAGTTTGGAGCCTAAGTTTCTGAACACTGCCAGCAGCACCGAAATTAATCTGCCATGGTAATGGTAATGGGTGCCTCGTTAAAGATGAACCAACTTCTGTAACCCTTAATGTCATTTTAGGGCAATGAACGGCCATTCCAGCAAACCTAGCTAATAACCAAATATCATATCCAACAGATTAGCTAAATATAGCAATTGCCCTTATTATCAATTTAAAGTACATATACAACTACAGATTAGCAATATCTCCGAAAATAAATAATCTAACGAACCCTTAATATCAATTTAAAGTACATATACAACTACAGATTAGCAATATCTCCGAAATAAATAATCTAACGAAAAATCATCCTACCTAGAGTGGATCGAATTCTTTGATTATCAAAATGTTATCGAATTGATAGTTCAAAATTGGAGATGACATACAAAATTATCAATCTGCACGAATTCCTTGAATAATTTTCGACGAATATATTTTGTGGAATTCCTTGAAGATATCGCTTGTTAAAATAAATACAACAACAAAAAATCGAATAAAGAAAAGATCATGCCTTGGAAACTCACCACCTCCTTGAAGCGATAGATCAGATCCGAAGAAATGGGGTTGAGAGGGGAAGGGGGAATGAGGTGTGGAAAAGGCGAAATGAAAGGAAAGGAAAAGGAAATACACTGCAAAGAAAATTCGTCTAACGAGCTGTCTTGGAAGGGCAGGTGTTATGTGAAAAAGTAGTATTTCGCAGGAAAATCATATTATTAAATTCTGCTGGTGAACCTATTACCATCAGCTCTAGTAGGTTAGTGGTAGGTAGAATTTGTGTTCGACTGTTTATTTATATTTATCATGGTGTTCGATTCCCAGGAACAGCGAAATTGATATTTTTTTTTTCCTATTGATTTGTAACAAAAAAAAAAAACCAAGATCAATTGCGGGTTTCCTATTGATTTGTAACAAAAAAAAACCAAGATCAATTGCGGGGTTCGATTTCGAGGAAAGGCGAAATTGATTTTTTTTTCCCGATTTTTTTTCCTATTACAGTAGTTTGTAACAAAAAAAAAAAAAAAGAAAAAAAAAAGAATACTAGCACTAGAATACATCTAATATATATTAAATAAATTTCTCATTAATTTATTTACCCTTTTCTGTGTTTTTAAATATTAACAAAAAATATTATTAACCGTATATGATTAGTGTCATGACACGTCAATTGAAATAGTTGATACACATTTTCTGTGTTCATCTCACTACAAAAATTATATACACACACTCAACAAAAATTAAAGTAATTCTTGTCAAATCATTTGCCCAAGTATATATTTTCAATTAATAGTTTTATAAAATACTAAATAATTAGCACGTAAATACGAGAGTGCACCTTTTAATATGTAAAAACAGTTTCGAAAGTTTCCCAATGTGTTTTCTCCACATATCGTCTAGAACTATGAAGTAGCATTCACCTTTCAGCTGTTTTAGTAGCATTTCTTGTATTATAAATTCAAAACATAAAAAAATGTAAATTCTTAAGGGTTTTAAATGTAAACAAAACTAGTATTACATTCAAAATATAAACAGTATTATAGAAAAAATATAACAGTATTACATGAAAAGGAATAAAACATCCAAAATAAGAAAAAAATAAAAATTTGAAGTGTGTTAAACACATAGCTGAAGCAGTATTAAATTTCATAATCAACAATCATTAATGCATTCTACTTTAATTTCAAATAGGAAAATGAAGCAGTATTACAAGTAAAAACATAATAGTATTACAAACAAAACATAACAGTATTACATGCAAAAACATAATAGTTTTACAAAAAAACAATATTACAATTTAAACATAATAAAAATTAAGATAAGTAATGAGGGTTTCTAATTAAAACGGAACAATATTAGATGCAAAAACATAATAATATTATAATAAAAAATAATTTTAAATGTATTGTACATACAATTTGTAAATATAAATAATAATATAATGATATTGTAAAATAGAGTTAACTCTATTCAAGTATATAAGAAAACATTAGTTAAATATATATATCCCTACATAAATATTCTTAATTAAAATGGAAAAATACTGGTCATTATCCAGAAAAACTCAATTTATGAAATAAGTTGCTGTGTGGAAGAGTGGTCAGGCCTTCTGCAAGTCTCGAAAGGGTTTGAACCCTGCAAGAGACGTTTTTGTAAAATTAAAATGGAAAAAAAAAACTAGGAATTATACAATAAAGCTCAGTTTTCAAACACAAGTTGTAAAAGGGTGGTTAGGCCTTCATCCATGCACTTCCAAGTCTAGGGTTCGAATCCTGCTCGTGAAACTTGGATTATTTGATCAATTTGACTCATTTCAACAACATTTTCTAATCCACTCGGTATTTTTTTGCTAAGGAACTTTGCACCCCCACAAAATCGGCCACGGAATTCATTTGTCAAGCCAATTCAAGCATCCGGGTCGTGAAAAGTGCACGAATGGGGTGCAGGATACCCCGTCACGGACGCGAATGCAGTATATTTGGTTCCCTAGGATAACAATATTTTTTTGCTGAGGAACTTTGCATCCCCCCACAAAATCGGTCACGAGATCCATTTTTCAAGTCAATTCAAACATCCGGGTCATAGAAAATACATGAACGGGGCGCAGGGTACCCCGTCCGAGACGTGAAGGGAGCGTTTTTGGTTACCCATGATACTGATATTTTTTACTGGGAAACTTTGTATCCCCCCACAAATCGGCCACATAATCCATTTTTCAAGTCAATCTAAGCATCCGAGTCGTAGAAAATGCACGAACGTGACGCAGGGTACCCAGTCCCGGACGCGAAGGGGGCGCTTTTGGTTCCCCATGATAACAGTATTTTTTTGGTGGGGAACTTTGCATCCCCCCACAAAATTGTCCACGGAATCCATTTTTCAAGTCTATTCAAGCATCCAGGACGTGAAAAATGCACGAACGGGGCGCAAGGTACCCCATCCCGGACACGAAGGGGGCATTTTTGGTTCCCCATGATAACAGTGTTTTTTAGCAGGGGAACTTTGCATCACCCCACAAAATTGGCCACGGAATCTATTTGTCAAGTCATTTCAAGCATCCGGGACGTGGAAAATGCACGAATAGGGCGCATGGTACCACTTCCTGAACGAGAATGAGGCATTTTTAGTTCCCAATGATAACGATATTTTTGCTGGGAAACTTTGCAACACCCCCCCATGGTTTAAATTATTTAAATTATTTAATTATTACTAGCATGAATTAATCCTATATTAATTCAAATAACAATTAAATACCAACAACATCATGCGTACAATTAATTTCACGTAAATCCTATACATGCGGAATCTAGGAGTTACGAGAAACATACCTCTCTGATGTTGGGGAATTAATTGCCCGGATCTATTTGGAGTGAATATTTAAATACAAATTTAATTCTAACAATTATTACTAGCATGAATTAATCTTATATTAATTCAAATAATAATTCAACAACAAATCATGCACAATTTCGTCACATAAATCCTACGCATGCGGAATTGCTAGGAGTTTACGTGAACTAACCTCTCGGAGTGACAACCGTTGAGAAGATGGATAAGCCGTTCACACGAACAAACCCAAAGAGTCTTCTCAAGTATTCCCTCATCCTTGCTCAACAATCCGGTGGTAGGATGCTCGCGAACAATTAACAAAAAGGAAAAATAAAATTATGTTGCACCACCTTTGTGGATTTCTAATTTTTCCAACACATGAAATTTCTTTTTTGGGATGAAAAATTCATCCCCTATTTATAATACTAGGGGTGGCCCATTTTTTGCTATGAAATATGATGGGGAAATCTTTTTCTTGATATCCAAGAAATCTTGAATATATCCCATATATTATTTTCTCCATAATTAAAATATTCCACAAAAATCCCACCTCCTTTCTTTTATGGAATTTTCGAAAAATAAGGAGCAGGAAAACCAAGATTTGGATCTTCTTAAATTTATGAGATATTCTTGTATTCCTCATCCTTGCTCAACAATCTGGTGGTAGGATGCTCGCGAATAATGAACAAAAAGGAAAATAAATCCCACATTTTTATAGTCGGCGCTCCACTAGCGCTCCACCGGCACTACACTAGCGCTCCGCCGGCACTTCACTAGTGCTCAGTCGGTGCGTCGCCCGCATCGTCCGCACCCTGTCACATGGATGAGCTGGTCACCCGATCGAGGCTACTCGGCACGAAACCCGCAAGCATTGTGCAGGCAGAATGCACCGAGGGATTTGACACGGGGCGCTGCATGACTCATTCGCTCATCCGAGACTCAGCGGATATAACCTATGCCCGATGGCCTCAAGGCCTTCAAACTAGCCAACCTGCTCGGCCTGCTAGGCATGAAACCACATGTGTTGCTACCAATGCGAATCTCCCGTTGCACCCCCTTCCAAAAATCCCACATTTTTATAGTCGACGCTCCAATAGCTCTCTGCCGACGCTCCAATAGCGCCCGCTTGGCGCTCCACCGGTGTTCGTTTGCGCCGCCCGCGATTGTCCGCGACTCGCCACACGAGATGAGCCGGGTCTCCCCGACGAGGCTAATTTAAAGATGAAACCCACAAGCATTGCGCAGCAATGCACCGGATTTTGCACGGGCGCCAGATGACTCGTCGGGCCCACTGCACTCAGCGGATATAGCCTATGCCCGATGGCCTCAAGGCCATCGAACCAGCTAACCCACTTGGATTACTCGACATGAAACCACATGTGTTGCTACCAGCGCGAATCCCCCGTTGCATCCCCTTCCGAAAATCCCACATTTTTATACGGCGCTTCATTTTCACTAGCGCTCGCGCTTCCACCGGTGTGTCCGGGCCGCCTCGCATCATCACGCGACCGCCACCGCTGGGATGAACGGGTCACCCGGGCCGAGGCTACTCGCATTTAAACCCGCAAACATTGTGCAGGTGGAATGCACCGGGGGATTTGGCACGGGGCACCTCATGACTCGTACGCCCATCCGAGACTAAGAGGATATAGCCTATGCCCGATGGCCTCGTTGCCTTCGAACTAGCAAACCCACTCAGCTTACTAGGCACGAAACTGCATGCATTGCTACCAGCTCGAATCCCCCGTTACATCCCCTTCGAAAAATCCCACATTTTTATAATCGGTGCTCCACTAGCACTCCGCCGGTGCTCCAATGGCGCTCCGCCTGCATCGTCCACACCTAGCCACATGGATGAGTTGGTCACCTAATCGAGGCCACGTGGCACGAAACCCGGAAGCATTGCGCAGACAGAATGCACCGAGGGATTTGGCACGGGGCACTACATGATTCGTTCGCCCATCCGGCACTCAGCGGATATAGCCTATGCCCGATGGCCTCTAGACCTTCAAACTAGCCAACCAGCTCGGCTTACTAGGCATGAAACCACATGTGTTGCTACCAGTGTGAATCTCCCGTTGCATCCCCTTCCAAAAATCCCACATTATTATAGTCGGCGATACAATAGCGCTTCGCCGGCGCTCCACTGGGGCTCCGCTGGCGCTCAGTTGGCACTCCACCCGCATCCTCCGCACCCAGCCACATGGATGAGCTGGTCACCCGATCGAGGCTACTTGACACGAAACCTGCATGCATTGCGCAGGCGGAATGCACCGGGGGATTGGGCACGGGGCGCAGCATGACTCGTTAGCCAATCCGGCATTCAACGAATATAACCTATGCCCGATGGCCTCAAGGCTTTCGAACTAGCCAACCCGCTTAGCTTACTAGGCATGAAACTGCATGCGTTGCTACCAGCGCGAATCCCCTGTTGCTTCCCCTTCCGAAAATCCCGTATTTTTATAGTCGGCAATTCAGTAGCTCTCCGCTGGCGCTCCACTGGCACTCCTTCGGCACTCCACCCGCATCGTCTGTACCTGGCCACACGGATGTGGTGGTCACCCGATCGAGGCCATATGGCACGAAACCCGCAAGCATTGCGCAGATGGAATGCACCCGGGGATTTGGCACGGGGCGCCGCATGACTCGTTCGCCCATCCGTCACCAACTGATATAGCCTATGCCCAATGGCCTCAAGGCCTTCGAACTAGCCAACCCGCTAAGCTTACTAGGCACAAAACCGCATGCGTTGCTACAAGTGCGAATCCCCCGTTGCATTCCCTTCCGAAAATCCCACATTTTTATAGTCGGCTCCACTAGCGCTCCGTCGGTGCGCCGCCCGCATCGTCCTCACTCGGCCACATGGATAAGCTGGTCACCTGATCGAGGCTACTCGACACGAATACTGCAAGCATTGCACAGGCGGAATGAACCAGGGGATTTGGCACGGGGCGCCGCATGACTCGTTCGCCCATCCGACATTCAGTGGATTTAACCTATGCCCGATGGTCTCAAGGCCTTCGAACTAGCCAACCCGCTCGGCTTACTAGGCACGAAAATCCATGCGTTGCTACCAGTGCAAATCCCCTGTAGCATCCCCTTCCGAAATCCCACATTTTTATAGTTGGCACTTCAGTAGTGCTCCGCACCAGGCCACACGGAGGAGCTGGTCACCTGATCGAGGCTACTCGGCACGAAACCCGCAAGCATTGAACAGGCTGAATGCACTGGGGGATTTGGCACGGGGCGCCGCATGACTCGTTCGCCCATTCGGCACTCATCGGATATAACCTATGCTCGATGGCCTAAAGGCCTTCGAACTAGCCAACCCGTTAGGCTTACTAGGCATGAAACCGCATGCGTTGCTACCAGAGCGAATCCCCCGTTGCATCCCCTTCCGAAAATCCCACATCTTTATAGTCGGTGCTCCACTAGCGCTCCGCTGGCGCTCCATTGGCGCTTTGTCGGCGCTCCGCCCGCACCCGGCCACATGGATGAGCTGGTCACCCAATCGAGGCTACTCGACAAAAAATCCACAAGCATTTTGCAGGCGGAATGCACTGGGGGATTTGGGATGGGGCGTCGCATGACTCATTCACCGATCCGACACTCAACGGATATAATCTATGCCCGATGGCCTCAAGGTCTTCGAAATAGCCAACCTGCTCGACTTACTTGGCACGAAACGACATGTGTTTCTACCAATGCGAATCCCCAATTGCATCCCCTTCTGAAAATCAAACATTTTTATAGTCGGTGCTCCATTAGCACTCCGGTGGTGCTCCATTGGCGCTCCGCCCACATCGTCCGCACCTGGCCACTCGGATGAGCTAGTCACCCGATCGAGGCCACTCGACATGAAACTCGCAAGCATTGCGCAGGCGGAATGCATCGAGGGATTTGGCACAGGGCCCTGCATGACTCGTTCGCCCATTCGGCACTCAACGGATATATCCTATACCCGATGGCCTCAAGGCCTTCGAACTGGCCAATTTGCTCGGCTTAATAGGCACGAAACCGCATGCGTTGCTACCAGCGCGAATCCCCCGTTGTATCCCCTTCCAAAAATCCCAAATTTTTATAGTCGGCACTCTACTAGCATTCCTTTAGCGCTCGCCGGGCGCCTTTCGGGCGCTTCCGTCGATTGCTCACGCCATCGTCCACACTCTAGCCACACGGATGATTTGGTCACCTATTGAGGGTACACCGGCATGAAACGCAAAGCATTGCAGGCCGGAATGCACCAGTAGATCAGTCGCGGGCTACATGACTCGTTCGCCCATTCGCAGACTTTCGTGGATATAGCTTTATGCTCGATGGCTGCAATGCCTTTGAACTAGCCAATCCGTTCGACTTACTAAGCACGAAACCACATGTGTTGCTACCAGCGCGGATCCCCCCTTGCATCCCCTTCCGAAAATCCCATATTTTTATAATCGGCGCTCCACTAATGCTCCATTAGGCGCTCTGGCCGACGACTCTGCCGGGCGCCCATCGACCCTACCGCATCATCCACACCAGCCACACGGATGAGTTTGGTCACCGGATCGAGCTACTGACCGCGATACCCGCAAAGCATTGCCAGGCGTAATGCACCGAGGGGATTTGGCTGGATTTCGTGACTCGTTCGCCCATATGACACTCAACGAATATAGCCTATGCCCAATGGCAACAAGGCCTTCGAACTAGCCAACCCGCTTGACATACTAGGATCAAAACTGCATGCGATGCTACCAGCACGAATCCCACGTTACATCCCCTTCTGAAAATACCACATTTTTATAGTCGGTGCTCCACTAGTGCTCGACCAGTGCTCCACACTAGCGTTCCGTTGGTGCTCCGCACGCATCGTCCTCACCCGGCCACACGAATAAGCTGGTCACTCGATCGAGGCTTCTCATCACATAACCCACAAACATTGCACAGACGGAATGCACCGGGTGATTTGGCACGGGGCACCGCATGACTCGTTCGCCCATCCGGCACTCAACGGATATAACCTTGCTCGATGGCCTCAAGTCCTTCGAACTAGCCAACTAGCTCGACCTACTAGGCACGAAACCGCATGCATTGCTACCGGTAGCGAATCATGATTGCAAGCCCTTCCGGTGACCAACATTTTTATCCATGTGGCCGAAAAGGACACCGGTGCGAAATTTTATGAGCGCTGATCGAAAAGTGGAGTGCCAACTATAAAGATATGGGATTTTTGGAAGGGGATGCAACGGGGGATTCACGCTGGTAGCAACACATGTAATTTCGTGCCTAGTAAGCCGAGCGAGTTGGCTAGTTTGAAGGCCTTGAGGCCATCGGGCATAGGATATATCCGGCCGAAAGTCGATGGGCAAACGAAATACGCGGTACAACTTTGGCATTCCGCCAAAAAATGCTTAGGGTTTTGTGCCGAGTAGCCTCGACGGGTGACCAGCCCATCATCAGGTGGCTCGGTGCGACGATGATGCGCGAAAATCGACGAAATACCGGTCGAGCACTAATGAGCAACCGACTATAAAAATGTGTGATTTTCAGAAGGGGATGCAATGGGGGATTCGCGCTGGTAGCAACACATGCGATTTCGTGCCTAGTAAACTGAGCGGATTGGCTAGTTCAAAGGCATTGCGGCCATCAGGCATAGGCTATATCCGCTGAGTGCCAAATGGGTGAACGAAGCCACGTCATCCTGCCGATCCCCCGTGCATTCCGCCCGGCAATGCTTATGGTTTCGTGTCGAAAGTACCGACGGGTGACTCAACCATCCGTGGTGGCCAAGGTGTGGATGCGCCGAGCAATCGATGGAGCCGCCGATGCCGGCGAAGCCCGACTATAAAAATATGGGATTTTCAGAAGGGGATGAAATGGGGGATTTGCGCTGGTAGCAATGCATGTAGTTTTGTGCCTAGTAAGCCAAGCGAGTTGGCTAGTTTGAAGGTCTTTAGGCCATCGGGCATAGGCTATATCCGCCGAGTGCCGGATGGGTGAACAAGTCTTGTGGCACCCCCAGACAAATCTTCCTGTGCATTCCGCCCACAAAATGCTTTCGTGTTTTGTGTCGAGTAGCCTCGATCGAGTGACCAACTCATTCGCGTGGTCAAGGTGGACGAAAAGTGCGCTAAACCGATGGAGCGCCCAACCGAGCCCAAATGGAGAGCCGGGTCGAAAGCACTAGTGGAGCGCCGACTATAAAAATGTTGGATTTTCGGAAGGGGATGCAATGGGGGATTTGTGCTGTGTAGCAATGCATACGGTTTCGTGCCTAGTAAGTCGAGCGGGTTGGTTAGTTTGAAAGCCTTGTGGAGGCTATATTCACTGAGTGCCATATGGGTGAATGAGTCATGCGGCGCCCCGCGCCAAATACCCCGCGGCAAATCCCCAGGTGCCCACCCCCGAAATGCTTGCGGGTTTTGTGCCGAGTAGCCTTGATCCAGTGACCAGCTCATCCGTGTGGCCGGGTGTGGAAGATGAAGGCGGAGAGCCAGTGGAGCACCGGCGGAGTGCCGATGGAACGCCGGTGGAGCGCTAAGTGAGCACCAACTATAAAAATGTTGGATTTTCGAAAGGGGATGCAACGGGGGATTCACACTGGTAGCAACACATGCTGTTTCGTGCCTAGTAAGCCGAGTAGGTTGGCTAGTTTGAAGGCCTTTTAGCCATCTGACATAGGCTATATTCCCTGTGTGCCGTATGGGCGAACTAGTCATCGGCACCCTGTGCCAAATCCCCCGGTGCATTACGCCTGCGCAATACTTGCGGGTTTCATACCGAGTAGCCTCGATCGGGTGACCAGCTCATTCGTGTGGCCCCGTGCGGACGATGCGGGCAGAGCACCAAAGGAGCAAAAATAGAGTGCCAGTGTAGCGCCGATCGAGAGCTAGTGGAGAACCGACTATAAAAATGTGGGATTTTCGGAAGGGGATGCAATGGGGGATTCACGCTGGTAGCAACAGATGCGGTTTCATGCCTAGTAAGCCGAGCGGGTTGGCTGGTTAGAAGGCCTTGCGGCCATTGGGCATAGGCTATATCCGCTGAGTGCCGGATGGGCGAATGAGTCATGCAGCGCCCCGCGCCAAATCACCTGGTGCATTCCGCTCATGTAATGCTTGCGGGTTTCGTGTCGAGTAGCTTCGATTAGGTGGCCAGCTCATCCATGTGGTTGAGTGTTGACGGTGCAAGTGGGCGTGATGGAGCACAGTGGAGCAATCGACAGCAGGTTAGTGGATCACGACTATAAAAATGTGGGATTTTTGGCGGGGATGCAACAGGGATTCACAATTCGGCGAGCAAGTATAGTTTCATGGGCCATTCATCCAGGTGCCTAGATAGCCGAGCGAGTTGGATAGTTCAAAGGCCTTGAGGCCATCGGGCATAGGCTATATACGCTGATCGCTGGATGGGGGAACGAGTCATGCGGCGATCCGCACCAAATCCCCCGGTGCATTCCGCCAGTGAAATGCTTGCTGGTTTTGTGCCGAGAAGCCTCGATCAGGTGACCAGATCATCCGTGTGGCCGAGTGCGGACGATGCATGTGGAGCGCTGGTCGAGCGCTAGTGGAGCGCCAACTATAAAAATTTGGATTTCGGAAGGGGATGCAACGGGGGATTCGCGCTGATAGCAATGCATGCGGTTTCGTGCCTAATAAGCCGAGCAGGTTGGCTAGTTTGAAGGCCTTGTGGCCATCGGGCATAGGCTATATATGCTGAGTGTCGTATGGGCGAACGAGTCATGCGGCGCCTCGCGCCAAATCCCCTGGAGCATTCCGCCCATGAAATGCTTGCGGGTTTTGTGCCGAATAGCCTCAATCGGGTGACCAGCTCATCCATGTGGCCGGGTGTGGACAATGCAGGCGGAGCGCTAGTGGAGCACCGGCGGAGCGCTATCGGAGCTCCGACTATAAAGATGTGGGATTTTCGGAAGGGGATGCAACGGGGAATTCGTGCTGGTAGCAACGCATATAGTTTCGTGCTTAGTAAGCCGAGCGAGTTGGCTAGTTCGAAGGCCTTGAGGCCATCGAGCATAAGCTATATCCATTGAGTGCCAGATGGGCGAACGAGTCATGCGGTGCCCCGCGCCAAATCCGTCGGTGCATTCGCCCGCGAAATGCTTGCTGGTTTTGTGCCGAGTAGCCTCGATTGGGTGACCAGCTCAACTGTGTGGCCTAGTCCGGAAGGCGTCGCGTCGCGAACGATGGAATGGAGTAATGGATTCGCGCTAGTCTGCGGCGCCATTATAAAAATATTGGATTTTCGGAAGGGGATGCAACAGGGGATTCACGCTAGTAGCAATGCATGCGATTTAAGTGCCTAATGTCCGGCGAGTTGGCATTGGTCGAAGGCCTTGAGGCCGCCGGGCATAAAGTATATCCATGAAGTCTTGGGATGGCGAAGCAAGTCATCGCGTCGCCCGTGCTAAATCCATCGGTGCATTACGCCCGCGAAATGCTCCCGGGTTTAAATGCCCAGTAGCCTTGATCGGGTGACGGGGCATCGGTGTGGCCCGGTCTGAGCGATGCGGAGACGGAAAACAGAAGGTGTCAACGAAGCGCCCGATTGGAGCACCGTCGGCGCTAGTGGAGTCGCAGGCTATAAAATTTGGGATTTTCCGGAAGGGATGCGATAGAGTTCACGTTGGTAGCAGAGATCACGGTTTTCATGCCTAGTAAGCGGCGGAGCGGGGCGGATTTGATAACGCTGCACCGCCGACATAATATATCATTGGCGAAACGGATGGGCGAACGAGTCATGCGGCGCCCCGCGCCAAATCCCCTAGTGCATTCAAACTATGCCCGATGGCCACAAGACCTTCAAACTAAGCACGAAAACCCGCAAGCATTGCACGGGCGAAATGCACCAGGGGATTTAGCGTGGGGCGCCGTATGACTCGTTCGCCAATCCAGCACTCAGCGGATATAGCCTATGCCCGATGGCCGCAAGGCCTTCGAACTAGCCAACCCGCTCGGCATACAAGGCACGAAACCGCATGCGTTTTTACCAGCGCGAATCCCCCGTTGCATCCCTTTCCGAAAATCCAACATTTTTATAGTCAACGCTCCACTAGCGCTCGACTAGCGCTCCACTGGTGCTCTGTTGGCGCTCTGTCAACACTCCGCACGCATCGTCCGCACTCGGCCGCACGGATGAGCTGGTCACTTGATTGAGGCTACTCGGTACAAAATCCACAAGTATTTCGTGGGCTGGATGCACCGGGGGATTTGGCACGGGGTGCCGCATGACTCGTTCTCCCATCTGGCACTCAGCGGATATATCCTATGCCCGATGGCCTCAAGGCCTTCGAACTAGCCAACTCGCTCGACTTACTAGGAACAAAACCGCATGTGTTGCTACCAGCGCGAAGCCCCCGTTACATCCCCTTCCGAAATTCCTACATTTTAATGGTCGGCGCTCCACTGGCACTCTGTCGGCGCTTCACCGGTGCTCCACTTGCGCTCCATCGGCGCTCCGCCTACATCGTCCACACCCGACCACATGGATGAGTTGGTCACCCGATCGAGGCTACTTGGCATGAAACCCGCGAGCATTGCATGGGAAGAATGCACCAGGGGATTTAGTGCTGGGCGCCGCATGACTCGTTCGCCCATCCGACACTCAACGGATATAGCCTATGCACGATGGCCATAAGGCCTTTGAACTAGCCAACCCGCTCGGCTTACTAGGCACGAAACCGCATGCGTTGCTACCAGCGCGAATCCCCCATTGCATCCCCTTCAGAAAATCCCACATTTTTATAATCGTCGCTCCACTAGCGCTCGATCGGTGCTCCGTTGGCGCTCCATTGGCACTCCATTGGCGCTCCTCCTGCATGGTCCGCACCAGACCACACAGATGAGCTAGTCACCCGATCGAGGTTACTCGGTACAAAACCCGCAAGCATTGCACAGGCGGAATGCACTGGGGGATTTGGCACAGGGTGCTGCATGACTCGTTCGCCCATCCGACACTCAGCGGATATAACCTATATCCGATGGCCTCAAGGCCTTCGAACTAGCTAACTCGCTCGACTTACTAGGCACAAAACTGCATGCGTTGCTACCAACGTGAATCCCCCGTTGCATCCCCTTCCGAAAATCCCACATCTTTATTGTAGGCGCTCTACTAGCGCTCCACTGGCGCTCCATCTCCGCTCTGCCTACATCGTCCACACCTGGCCACCCCGATGAGTTGGTCACCCGATCGAGGCTACTCGGCACTAAACCCGCAAGTATTGGATGGGCGGAATGCACCAGGGGATTTGGCGCAGGGCGCCGCATTACTTGTTCGCCCATCCGACACTCAGTTGATATAGCCTATGCCTGATGGCCGCAAGACCTTCAATCTAACCAACCCGCTCAGCTTACTAGGCACGAAACCGCATACGTTGCTACCAACGCGAATCCTCCGTTGTTTCCCCTTCTGAAAATCCCACATTTTTATAGTCGTCGCTCCTCTAGCACTCGACCGGCGCTCGTTGGCACTCCATCGATTGCTCTCGCCCGCATCGTTAAACCTGACACGGATGATTTGATCACCCAATCGGTTACTTCAAGTTTTAAACTCGCAAGCATTGAGCAGGTGGAATACACTGGGGGATTTGGCACATGGTGCCGCATAAATCGTTTGCACATCCGGCACTCAATGGATATAGCCTATGCCCGATGGCCTCAAAGCCTTCGAACTAGCCAACTCGCTCGGCTTACTAGGCACGAAACTATATGCTTGCTGCCAGCGCGAATCCCCCGTTGCATCCCCTTTCGAAAATCCCATATTTTTAAACTCGACACTCCCCTATCGCTCCACTGGCGCTCCGTCGGTGCTCCACTGGCGCTCCATCGACGCTCTGCCGGCATCGTCCACACCCGGCCACACGGATGAGCTGGTCACCTGATCGAGGCTAATCAACATGAAACCCACAGGCATTGCATGGGCGGAATGCACCAGGGGATTTGGCGCGGGACGCCGCATTACTTGTTCGCCCATCCAGCACTCAACGATGCCCGATGGCCTCAAGGCCTTCGTACTAGCCAACCCGCTCATCTTACTAAGCATGAAACCGCATGCATTGCTACCAGCGAATCCCCCGTTGCACCCCCTTACGAAAATCCCACATTTTTATAATCGTCGCTCCACTAGCACTCGATCGGTGCTCCACTGGCGCACCGTTGGCCCTCCGTCGGCGCTCTGCCCGCATCGTCTGCACCCAGCCACACGGATGAGCTAGTCACCCAATCGAGGTTACTCGGTACGAAACCCGCAAGCATTGCGCAGGCGGAATGCATCGGGGGATTTGGCATAGGGTGCCGCATGACTCGTTTGCCCAACCGACACTCAGCGGATATAGCCTATGCCCGATGGCCTCAAGGCCTTCGAACTAGCCAACTCGCTCGGCTTACTAAGCATAAAAATGCATGCGTTTCTACTAACGCGAATCCCCCGTTGCATCCCCTTTCGAAAATCCCACATCTTTATAGTCGGCACTCCACTAGCGCTCCATTGGCGCTCCATCGGTGCTCCACCTGCATCGTCCACACCCGACCACATGGATGAGCTGGTCACCCAATCGAGGCTACTCGCAATAAATCCGTAAGCATTGCACGGGCGGAATGCACCAGGGGATTTGGCACGGGGCGCCGCATTACTTGTTTGCCCATCCGGCACTCAGCGGATGTATCCTATGCCCGATGGCCACAAGATCTTCGAACTAGCCAACCCGCTCAGCTTACTAGGCACAAAACTGCATGCTTTGCTACCAACGTAAATCCCCTATTGCATCCCCTTCCGAAAATCCCACATTTTAATAGTCGTCACTCCACTAGCGCTCCCTCGGCACTCCATCGGCGCTCCACCCGCATCATCCGCACCCGGCCACACGGAAGAGCTGGTCACCCGATCGAGACTACTCGGCGCTAAACCCATAAGCATTACGCGCGTGAACGCACCAGGATTTCCGGCGTCAGATAACTCGCCGCCCATCCGGCCTTCGCGGATATAGCCTATGCCCACGGCCAACAAGGTATTTGAACTAGCCAACCCGCCGGGCCATTAGCACGAAAACCGCGTGCGTTCTTTACCAAATGAATCCCCATTGCATCCCCTTCTGAAAATCCCACATTTTTATAATCATCGCTCCACTAGCGCTCGATCGGCACTCCACTGGCGCAAAACCGTTGGCGCTCCATCGGTGCTCCGCCCGCATCGTCCGCACCCGGCCACACGGATGAGCTAGTCACTCGATCGAGGTTACTCGGTACAAAATCCGCAAGCATTGCGCAGGAGGAATGCACCGGGGGATTTGGCACAGGGTGCTGCATGACTTGTTCACCCATTCGGCACTCAGCGGATTTTGAGACCTGAAATATTGATTTAGATTATCAAACGATATAGTAGCGAACAACAAGAAATAACGCGCAAGTTTGGTTACCCAGTTCATCTAAATAAGAGTACTTCTGGGGGCGCCTAAGCCAGGATTATGTTATTAATATTTTATGCCTAAGTATCTAAGATTGCTCCTCCTAAAATGAACATTACGTGTGGTATTTATAGACAAGAAACTAGGTCACAGCTCTTTGTGGGCTACCTCCACGGGCTTGCTGAGATTTCCACCGCCAATGCTAGGGTTTCCTCAATCAACCCGAGATTCCCGCGTCTGGATTTACTTGCCTTGCTTACGCTCCGCGATATCTGCGCCATTAGCTGTCCATATCTTTACCATATTTATCCTTTCGTCGACTTCGGACTGAAGTCGCTCCCGACCTGTGATTCTTCCTAAGTCGCTCAGCGACCTCCTCATTCCGAGCAAAGTCGCTCAGCGACCTCCTCATTCCGAGCGAAGTTGCTCTGCGACCTCCTCATTCCAAGTGAAGTCGCTCTGCGACCTCTTGATCCCAAGTGAAGTCGCTCCAACTGATTGTCGTACGAAAGAGAGCTGTTTCACCAGACTGAATTATTTCATGCTACAACAAATGCCCCTCAAGTCGAGGTCACGTACTTGCCTCGGGACCTTGACTTGAATTAACTCTTCATCGTGAGATGGTAAGTCGAGCTTGGGAAACGTGCCTGAGATGAACCGCCACCCTCGGGTAACCGGACCGTCGCCTCGATATCCTGAAACAACTTGGATTTTGGCAGATTTGCTATGATGGTGTCGTGGATCGGTGACTTCATTCGCTGCAGATCAGACCAATCAAATGGGCGCGGTGCCACCCTCGCACAAACTCTGTGTCTTTTCTTCTTGGGAGGGGCCTCGAGCTTGTCTTTATTGCAATTCGACCCCTCCTCCTTTCCTATAAATGGGGCGAGGGTTTTAGATCTCGGCTCCTTCCCTACTCTCACTTCTGCACAATAACAAGAGATCTCCAGCGATCCCTCGACACATCCGGCCAGACTTCGTACAGGTAATCCCTCCGCCTTTTCAAATCTATTTCTCATGGCTACCGGTCCTTCGACAACCGCATCTTCTCAGCGCATGGCCTCGTCGTCTTCCGACGACGATAATGTGGTAATCGCCAACCTCCGAACCCACCATGGTTCTGGTACCGCCGATGGTCACGCCGGGGGGCCTTCAACGGCGGCTACACGAGGGGGTGCTCGGGACGACGATAGTGTTGATGAGCAATTTCTCTAAGAACTGGAGGAGATCACTCACCTCCCACCTCTGGATATCAGCCCCCTCCACTCCGCCGCATCGGAAAGGGGACAGCTCATGGGCCCGTCTGGCCCGACCTGGGATTATGGAGCATATGAACAGGCCTTTGACTATCCTTCTTATTTAGCCCAAGCCCCCTACAAACGAACTGAACGTAGTTACCAGAAGTTGGTGAATACGTGCTTCATGGCATCCGACCTCAAGAAGTACAAGTCGGTCTTATCCGATAGGTATGTACAATCTCTCCGCCGGCTGTACAAGGTACCCCGGGATGTTCATTTCTATGGAGCTGCCCCTAACGAAAGTGCCGACCAGCTGCCTCCCCGGACGATCGCGGTAAACGAACACAGTATGAAAGCGGGAATTCGTTTCCCCCTTCACCCGGCCATCTCTCATTTGTTGGTGGCCTGGAATCAGAGTCTTACTCAGATTACTCCTAACGATTGGAGTTACATTTTATCCACTAGGACCGTGTTGGGGCAGGCCGGGTTGAATCGATTGCCGACTCCCGGGGAGATTGCTTATGTGCTGTTGCCCGTTGCTCAAGCCGGCGGCTATAATGTCGTACACTTCACAAGGGCCGGGAGCTCATGAGTGGGATCCCAAATAAGGTCGATAGGTGGCACCGAAAGTGGTGGTTCATCGGGGGTGCTTGGGAATTTGCGGATCCTACGAGTACTTTGCCCATCCGAGTCCCCACGGACTACACGCATCAGATCAAACATGGTAAACCTTGTCTTCTTATCTCCCAAAATCGTACTGATCTAATTCTCATTTCATTTTGCAGTGTTCACCCCTTCGACTTCCGACCTGTATTGAGATTTCCTGGAAGCTTTCAAAGTCGTCCGTGACACTCCACCCAGCTGTCACGACGTGAACCCCCTTAACACCGAGCTCGACCGACTCAGGGATGGACTCTATACCTATCCTCGCCACCTCCGCATTCCTTGTGAGTTTTAGTTATCCCCGACTTAATGATGCATGACTCTTGTGTCTGAACTTTTCCTTGCTTGTGTAGTCCCCAATATCCCGATTTATCATCGTCAGCCCTTTGCCTCTGCCATGGCCTCTCGTAAGAAGTCAGTGCTAGGTCAGATGAAGCACGTGGCTGCTTCTAGTGCCCCTTCTTCTCCAAGCTTGACCCCTACTGGCCCCTCTGTCCTTGACAAGGGAAAAAGGAAGTCGCAGGGGTCGACTCCATCCGACTCCGAGCTTGCTCGAAAGAAGGTGAGGGAGGAGGCCAGCTCGGGCACTGGGAGATCGCCATCCCGCCCGGCCTCGCGGCCTGTCTCCAAGATTCAAGGGGATCGTCATGCAGATGATGATTCCTGGTTAGGTTGGGACGCCAACCGAATGAAAGAGTACGTTCTCGATTAAGTGTCCCTTTCTTTTTTTGCTATAAGCACTCGGCTAACTGATCTGAATGCCTTTTGCAGCCTGGAGCTTACCCCGCACAAATTTTCCCCTGAGGCATTGAGCTTTCTGAGGTCGGGTCATGTCGTCCCGGTCGGGCTCCCCGAAAGCTGGCTAGCGTACCTTCGGAGGGGCTTGTAGAACCTCCTTCGGGGCTGGACGAAATCGAACCATGCTAATGCTCATCGTCAGAGGGTGACGGGCAACCTGTACTCGGCCCTTGCCCATTCTCAGAAGGCCGTCCTTTATCTAGAGAAGGCCAGCGGCCAGCTGGAGTCGGAATTGGACGAGCTGAAGAAGTCTTAGGTGAGGGTGGCCGACCAGGCCAAGTTTCTACTCTCCTCAGCCAAGGCCTAAAAGAAACTGGAGACTTCCAATCCCGATTTGACCCGGCTACTTTCCACTGTTGAGGGTCGTATGGCGGAGGTCGAAGGTAAGCTGTCAATGAAGAGGGCGAGCGTGACTCATCTAGAGGGTTTGTTGGCTGATGTCGAGAGGGCACTGGTCACCAAGGAGGCCCAATTCAAGAAGATGGAGGAGATGAACGCCAACTTCGCCTATGTGATGGCTTATGTTGGGGCCATCCAGGTCTTTCATGGCTAACCCTACTGGCGACCTTAGCCCCTTTGTGACCGATCTTGCTGACTACGTCCGCGAATTCCCCCTGCCCCCGCTGTCCTTCTGGAGATCAAAGATCTGGAGGATATGGAGGTCGATCTCTCATTCATCGCGCATCCGGAGCGGATCGTGTGCCCGACTCCCGACTCAGGGGATGCCTAACCAGAGGTTGTGGGGGGCGATGGTGGGGAGCGGCCGGATGACAGCGTGGCAGGGATTTGAGGGGAGGTCGCCCTGCTTTTTGTATGATGTAATTTTTTCTTTTTCTTTGTACCAACCTCCGGGTCGCTTTATGTATCGGCCTCCTGGCCCTTTTTCAATATTAATGAAGTTCTCTTTCTTTCCTTTCCATTTAATGTGTTGAATTGATTTCCTTATACGACCTCTATTGCTTTTAAATCCTTGTCGTCTTATTGTTAATGCAATTTTATTTTGGACATTGATTTAGTCGTCTTATAAAGTCGGGGAAGGTCGCACTTTGTGGGGTGACGATCCTTCCTCCGGTATGTCAAAAGTCATAACTCGGGTAACTCGTGCTTCCTATGCATGGCTCCCTTGGTTTCTTACACAAGAATTTAAGCAAGAAATAAAAATGACATTATTATTGATTTAGGAAAATTGATTACAGCAGTGTGGACCTATTGATAATATTTCCTTAGGTGGGTCGCATTCCATGGATATTGAGCTCTAGTGCCTTCAGGTCGTTCGAGCTCGTATGCCCCATTTGGTAGGATCCTTGTGACTTTGAAAGGGCCTTCGATTTGGGTAAAAAGCCCCTTTTGATTCACCCATAACTCTTTTTAATACCAAGTTACCTTCTTTAAATTGTTGAAGTCACACTTTGGAGTTGTAATATTTTTCTGATTGTTGCTTGTATCTTGCATTTCTCATGTTGGCCTCTAGGCATTTTTCTTCGAGTAGGTCTAGGTTCCTGGTCGAGGCCTCATCATTTTGATCAAATCGACCGCTTTGTCGTGCGAATTTGGGGAGGTCGACTTGGTGAGAATATGACCCTTCGCCTCCGAAAAGCCAATGAGTATGGGGTCTCTCCTGTCGAGTTTCAGCAGGTCGTCCTATACGACCACAATACATCTAGGAGCTCGCTAGCCCACTTTCCTTTCCCCCTTTGATTTTTGCCTTGATTGTGTGCTTGATGATCTTGTTCACGGCCTCGACTTGACCGTTTGACTGGGGATGGTATGGAGTTGAGAAGAGCTTCATGATTTTCCATTTTCTGAAGAAATTGTCGATTTTGAGACCATCAAACTTTTTTTCATTGTCGGATATTATTGCCTGAGGTAATCTAAACCTGCAGATGATGCTTCACCATATGAATCTGATGACGTGGTCCTGATCTATAGTTGCTAAAGCCTCAGCCTCTGCCCACTTTGTGAAGTAGTCTACCTCTACTAAGGCGTATGGCCGAGCCCGGATTTGTTGGGAGTGGTCAATGATGTCTTCCCCACTTTGCAAAAAAAGGCCGGGCCGAGGATTCTTGTGAGCTCCTTTGGGGCGACCTTGATGGAAGGTGCGTAGATTTGACATTTGTGGCAATTTCTGGCGAAGATGATTGCGTCGGCACGTAATGTCGGCCAAAAGTATCCTTATCTTATGGTTTTGTGAGCCAAAGATTGCCCCCGATGGTTTCGCATGTCCCTTGTGTATCTCGTGAGGATGCTTTGTCATTGTTGGTGTGATGCATTTGAGTAGGGGGTATCTTTGAAACCTCGCTTATACTCTTCGTTATTGATCAACGTATATCGTCTTTGCCAGTAGTACGCAATTGGCGGGCTTGTACCCGATCTATCGGTAGCAGACCATTTGTCAAGTATTCCAAGATTGGCATCATCCATCTCGACATTGGGGTTCCTAAGGTCGCGATCTCCGCGCGGTTGGTGGATGGTTGGGGGAGCGTTGTGATGGTGATGTCCTTCATTTATGCTGGTCCCTCTGAGGTCGCTAGTCATGCCAAAGCATCAACTCAAGAATTTTGGTCTCTCGGAATTAGTTTCACGTGGATCTGGTCGAATTTTTAGCATAATTATTCGATGACCTCTTGGTAGGCTGCCATCCTGTCGTCCCGTGCCTTATATTCCCCCGAGACTTGGCAAGCTACGAGCTAAGAGTCGGTGTGTACTTGTAGCCTTTCGACAGCCATGGCCGTGGACATTTCTAAACCGCTGATGAGTGCCTCGTATTCGGCCTCAATGTTTATTGTCGGGAAGCCAAAAGTGATGGCATTTTGGAATGAGAAGCCTTTCGGGCTTATCAGGATGACACCAGCGCCTGATTTATGGGGGGTCACCTATCCATCTACGTATAGCTCCCATGATGGGCTGGTCGAGCACCCGACCTCGGGGGAAAATGTGAGTTCGACAATAAAATTGGCTAGTGCCTAGGCTTTGATGGTTGGCCAAGGCGCATATGTTACACCGTATTGTCCGACCTCGATTGCCCATTTCAGGCATTGCCCCGTTGTGTCAAGTCGATGGAGCACATTCCTCAAAGGTGTGGAGGTGCGTACCTCGATTTGGTGGTCGAAGAATTACGGCCTCAATTTCCTCACACTCATTACTAGTGCGTACACCAATCTTTCTAGCGCCGGGTACCGCTGCTCCATCTCGTTCAGTGTTTGGCTGACGAAACAAATGGGGAATTCATTCTTGTCTTCTACCGGACAAGTACTGCACTCAAGGCGGTTTCTGAGGCTGCTAGGTACAGGAAGAGCTTCTCCCCCATCACTGGTTTCGATAGGATGCTTACGTTTGCCAGATAATCTTTGATTTTATCAAGAGCTTCCTTACTTTCGGGTGTCCACTCGAATTTTGATTTCTTCCGGATTGTGTCGAACATTGGTTTGCATTTGTCCCCATTCGGGAGATGAATCTATTCAGAGCGGCCAGGCAACCCGTGAGCTTTTGTACCTCTTTTATGTTTTGAGGTGCCCCCATATCCAGGATGGCTTTTACTTTCGCTGGATTTGCTTCTATCCCACACTTACTGACCAAATGCCCCAGGAATTTTCCAGACCCGACCCCGAAGTTGCATTTCTCGGGGTTGAGTCGCATGTTAAACTTTCTTAGGATGTCGAAGGTTTGAGCCAAATGTGTGAGGTGATCCTCACTCTTGACGACTATATCATCCACATAGACCTCGACCAACTTTTCGATGAGGTCGACGAACATGTGGTTGACTAGTCTTTAGTACGTGGCCCCCGCGTTCTTCAGGCCGAAAGGCATCCTTTTCCAGCAATAGAGGTTTTTCTCTGTTAGGAAGAGGTGTGTTGTCGATCTGGCTCATGCATGGCTATTTGGTGATAGCCCGCGAAGGCGTCCATGAATGACATCATTTCGTGACCCGCCGTATTATCTATCAGATGATCGATGTGTGGCATCAGGAAGAAATCTTTTGGGCAAGCTTCGTTGAGGTCGGTGAAGTCGATGCAGAGTCGCCAAGTTCTATTGGATTTTTTTTACTAAAACGGCATTGGCCACCCTTTGTGGCTGATCGACCTACATTATCAGGTCATTATCCAACAACTTTTTTACCTCGCTAAGCGCGATACTTCTCGGGCGAACTTTTTCTTCTTTTTGAGCCACTTGATTTCGGGCCAGGTCGATGAGTAATCGGTGGCATGCGACCTTAGGGTCGATGCCTATCATGTCTTTGTGTGACCAGGTGAACACGTCCAAGTTTTTCTTGAGAAAGTCGACAACTTCCCCCTTCAGGTCGTTAGGCATTTTGGAACCTATGATGACCTCCAAATTCGGGCGAGCTAGGTCTATCTTGACTTTCTCGAGATCTTCCCCTGTAGTAATCCGGGGGGTGTCACGTTGGGAGTCGTCGATCTCTGCTTCTAGTAGGAATTCTTCTGGCTCGGGTCCCAATCTTGGGTCGAGGTCGTCGTGGTTTCTCTTTTTATTTATTCTTTCATTAGTCAATACTTCGCACTGTTTTTTCCTATCTATTACAAGTATTTGTTTGCTAGATATTAATGCGGTATTGAAAAGATACGAAGAGTAAATCAAACAACCCCTTGCATCAACTTGGTCACCTTTAACGGTGCCGACCAACCCACTCTTGGTGGGGAACTTTACACATAAATAAAAAGTTGGGACGCAGCCTCGAATTCATGCTCGAAAGGCCTCCCAAGGAACCTGTTATAGGAGCTTGGGAGGTCGACAACTAAAAAAATCTAACAATATAGTAGCCCTAACCTCACTATTGAGTGGAGACCAACTCGGCGGCGGATGGATCATGCGATGGAGTGGCTTCACGCAGTTGCCATCCCGAAGCCTTTCACGGAGTGGTCGCTGATTGATGTAGGCATCATAGTCTCGGTGATCTAAGGTTTTCTTGAAGAGAATGTTGCGAAGGCTCCCCATCTCTGAGTAGTCGAACCTGCGGTAGTTCCATGATGTTTGCCTTAATCACTAGTGGGTCGATGTTCGGGTAGACAATTCCAGCTTTGTCCTTCTCGCCGAACTCGATCGTGCGGGTATCTTCCTCAACTGCGAAGAGTGGTAGCACCATCTTACAGGCATTTTCCATTTCTCTTATTTTCGGCTTCATTCGTCGCTTGGATGAGCCAGCAACGGAGAGTCCTCCGACTGTTCCAAGCGGAGAGAGGGTGTGTATCACGCGACCTTCCGCGTCCTCGGGCATGGGTGGGACAGGTCTTTACCCTTGTCCTGTTTGGTGGTTAGCATTCCTTGGGGCAGGTTCCGTCTGTTGTCGACCTCTCTGGGCACGTTCCTGGTTCTTCTGAGGTCGCTTGATAAACTCATCCAACAAACCATCTTTGTATAGCCTCCATAGCTGGGGGAGTAAGTCTTTACATTCGCTGGTATAATGGCCTGCTTGCTCATGGAAATGGCAAAATTTGTTGGGATTCGACTTGCCCTTCTCTTTGATGGGTCGCGGAGGATGGGCGATTCTCGATCTATGATCTGGGCGTACACATGCCCTAGTGTCATGCCTAGTGCCTCCATCAATTTTACAGGGATGCTTTCCTCAAAAGGTTTGAAGCTGCCGGGCGCCTTGTAATGACCCCCGATTTTCTTGGAGTGTCTCTTTGGATCCACGACCACCCCTTTGTCGTCGGAGAGCCTCGACTCCAGTATTTCAGATGTATGGATCAAGTCACTCGCTCGCCTTTGGAAGTTGGTATAAGCTGTCGGATATTCGGTGATCATCGTCGCCATAGCTTAGTACCCTTTTTTTGATAGGAGATGGCCCCGAGCACCTTGGCCTCATCTCCGATGGGATCTCCTTTGAGGATGAGTTTGTCGATCCTTTCAAGGTAGGATCGATCCGACTCAGTTTCTCCTTGCCGAATGTTCATTAGCCGCTGTCTAGTCGTAGGTCGGGGAGCCAAGGCCGTGAAATGAGTCAGAAAAAGCCTAGCGAGCTGTTCAAAAGTATCCACCGAGAAGGGTGGTAGCGAGGAAAACCATTGATGAGCACAATTCGCTCAATGTCGGCGAAAAAGTCGACATTTAGTGGCATCGGATGCACCCATGGAAGCAATGTAGGAAGCATACTGCCACGTGGACCGCGGGTTTGAGTTTCCATTGTGGCGATCTATGGCGCTCGTTAACCTTCCTACGGGTAGGGGCACTGTTGTGTTCGATATAAATATTGATGTGTCGAACACGTAAAGCGTTTACGTGTAATATTTATTAAATTAATCATGCTAGACGGACAAGTGTGCTCGCTGACCGTCGACCAAACAAGTTTGTTCGACCAGCTTGCCACTTGTCGCCCAAAGCAAAACATACTCGCCACTCAGATCAGGAAAGAATGAATCAAATGAGCTAAGTCAAGAGGACTCAGACAAATCTGAGGGCTCAGACAAGTCTGAGGCCACGAACAATCCTGAAGACTCAGACAATCCTAAGAGTTCAGATATCCTGAAGACTCAGACGATCCTGAGGGTTCAGATATCCTGAAGACTCAGACAAACCTGAGGGGTCAGTATGATCGGTACTCAGACATCCTGAGGGGTCAGTATGTTCGATACTCAGATATCTTGAAGACCCAAACATCCCGAAGACCCAGACATCCTGAGGGCTCAGTATGCTCGAGGAGGACATTATTCTAGCATAAAACTGACATGGTTAAAGAGGCGAACAAACCATCCAGCCGAGCAAAAGATTGATTTGGACGACCAAAAGAGTTCCTTATAGACAAGCAAGTGCAAAGATCAACCAGGAAGACGAAGTTGGAAACGTGGCAACATTACATGAACTCTTGTATGGCCCTAAGTCTCCAGCACATGCTTGCCAATCCAGCTCATGCTTGTCGAAGTGCTATAAATGGAAGAATCAACAACAAGAGACAGGTTACACAAAAAATTTCCTACAAAATACATTCAGAAATTTCCCAGAGAGGTGAGGTACAAAAAAATTCTAGAGATTACCCAAGCATACAAAAAACCCTAGCACTTTCATATATCAACTCTCCAAATCATCTTTGTCGAATGATCATCTTCATGAGATGTATCCAATATTATGCGATGTAAAACTTGCAATACTACATCCCGGCTTGGTATGCCCCCAGAGTAGTCTTATCTCCCATTTAACCGGGTCAACACATTCCTCTTATTTCTGGTTTATTTTACACATTACATATTTTGTTTGTGAGTTGTCATCGAATCGACCCACATAATATTCTCCAAGCAAAAATGACTCACGAACAAATTGGTATTTAGAAGGAGGTACCAAAAAACCAACCTAACACAAACTCAGAAGTTAGCGAGGAAAAAAAAAAAATATAATGCCTCAATCTAGGAACACACAAATAGAGAGGTCGGGACAAAGTCGACCTCACGACCACTAAAGAGGCTCGGCCTTGACCTCACAAAGATCGGGACGATTGGAGACCATCAATCTTGAGGATATTGCCGATGATCCGGTGGCCACAACAAAGGCTATCGCTTTCTTCGCTGCGAAGTACGTAAAGAGAGGGATGAAAAAAGAGTTGGCCAAATTGAAAACTCAAGATGAAGAAGATCGATGCTTCATGGCAAACACGATAGCGAGCAAGTTAAAAAAAAAGTTCTTGGCGGGCTTTAAAAAAGCCGATGATACGTCTGATGACGAACAACCTCAAGGGTCTAGACCATCAGCGTTTGGACGTTTGAGGCTCTCCGCCAAAGACCGAATCGGTAATAATAGGCGGCAAGGATCCAGGAAAGGAACAACCAATAAACATGCCATGGCATTGGATCCTCATGATCATCCGCCGCGTAACGAACAAAAAAAATTTGGAACAAAATTGTCTATCCATCATCGATTGGGTAGTCAGGGCGAACAGAAAGGGACTGCCCCATCATGAGCATGACCCCTTTGGGTCCTCATGATGGGAAATAGCCCCGACCCAAGCTTGTTAGTTCCACAAAATTTGTGGAAATGTAAAAAGCCATCGAGGGTTTACAGGCCGACCTGGCCGCGACCAAAGGCCACCCTCGAGCGAGCATAATACCATGCTCGCCACTTTCACCGGCGATCATGGCGGCCAAAATACAAGAGAAAGTAGCGAAGACCCGACCACCAATTCCCATGTTCGATGCTGAGTCTGACCCTCATGTCCATCTCAGCAAATATTCAGACTTTATGATGTGATGATGGGTGCCACGGATCAACCGATCTTGCCGTTCATTTCCCATGACTTTGGGTGATCGGACACATAGATGGTTCTCTACTTTGCCCGCTGCGTCCATCACATCTTTCGCTCAATTGGGACAACAATTCCTGTCCCATTTCTCTTCCATGTGTGCTCGACCAATGCCAAAACAAAGGTTGGCGCATTTTTCCCAACTAAGAGGTGAGTCTGATCGGGCATACATCGAAAGATTTGATAAATGTTTGTATGATGGGGCCCCAGTTGAAGAGAATGCCAAAATCCTCGTGGTGGTGAGGGGGCGACCTTGAATCTTGACATGTGGAAAGCCGTGCATCAAGACCGGCGAACACATATTCGAGTTCGAAGCGGCGGCTAAAATCATAGCCATGCAAGATTTGCTTTCGCCCGATCCGTTTGGGTCGAGGAACCTACAACTAAGAAAGTTTTTGGGAAGAAAGTGATGAATGAAGGGGTACAAACCCCGGGCTCTTTCAAACCATTGAAGAAAAATGACAAACGCCTGGCGGTCTTTTAGGCGTTTAGTGAAACTATTTTTAACCGGATCAAAGATCGGGATATGTTGGATAGGGCGAGAAGAATTATAATGGATAAGCATCGCTTAATGCTTCTAAATATTGTAATTATCCGCAGTACGCCAGGCACAATCTGAAGATTGTCGCGACTTACCGACAACTTTGGGGTTATATCTGAAGATAATCGTCTTACCCAATTCATAAAAAAGCCGTGACGAGACTCGAGCGAAGAAACGAAGACCCGAAGGGGTAAGCGTGGCCGAACAAACATCGGCGGTGATCGAGAAGAATCACGTAAGAGGTCTGAATTACCCAAAAAGAGGCCTCTCTTGTGGGTAGAGGTCGAGAAAGCAAGAGATCCACATGATACGTCTGAATATGGTCCGGTGGGTGGATGTTACCGAGCACCAACATTGTCGAACAGGCGAAAAAAAAGATGGAGATCGTGTCATGCAAAGCATCCATCGGTGAAGGTGGCGAGCACATCGGCTAATCGCCGCCCCTCCCACCAAATTATATGTTTTCGAAGACAATCTCGATGGTATAATAACTCCCACAATGACTCCTTAACCATCAATGCAAATTCGTCTCTTTCGGGTTGAAGGTGCACCGCCTCTAGATTGACACGAGCTTATGCGAACATTTTGTTCCTCAACACCGCACCAAATGGAAAAACAAGTTGGGGACTTGAGCGGTTATATTGAACCATGTGATCATACTATGATTAGGTTAGAGTCGAGTTAGAATCAACTCTAAATCGGAGATCCGACGAACTAGAATGCTAGATTTTGTAATCGTCGATGCTCGTCTACTTATAACGGGTTCTAGGTCACCCGTTTATTCAGAATTTAAAAGCGGCGTTTCTACGACATTACTCTTTGTGTTAAATTTCCAACACAAGATGGGAACTGGTAGTGTAAAGGAGATCGGAAAGAGCTTCGAGATTGTTTGCTATCATGTGCACGGAAAAGCAAAATATCGTTAACATGATGGAGCAAACATGGGAGATCGGAGAGTCGAAGCCAACATGCAAATATGTTGCCAACATGTTCGAACATATCTTTGTGAACATAAGTTTGACGAAAGCACACCTTCTGCGCGAACACGAGTAACGAACCGAACGAGAATCCGGGATGGCAACTCATGTCCCGGATCTCCCGGATCTAGTGAATATTGATCCTCAAACCCGAAGCAGCGGGACCTTGAACCTCGCGATAGGTTTTGAACCTATGGAGGTTGATGATGAACAGGGGTCGATCCAAGATCCTCGGTGGAAAAAAAGAAAGCGAGCAACACCTGTCGAACAACTGGAGTCCATCAACATCAACCCGAACAGACCTGAGTTAGAAGCGTTCATTGGTCGGAATTACGAACAATTCGAGCGAAATGATTGCTTATCTTCAAACAAACTTGGATGTGTTCGCAGGTCGCATAAGGACATGGTTGTCATTGATCCAAAAGCATGCATACCACTCCCTCAACCTTGATCCAATACAAACTCGGTAATCGAAGCCGAGAAAGTTCGGTCAGGAGAAATATCGGCCATGAATAGTGAAATCAAAAAGTTGCTTTCGACAATAAACCGATTAGAAGTCAAGTGCCCAAGATGGCTTGCGAACCTGTGCTTTCGTCCACAAGTCTAATGGATCTTGGAGACTATGTATTGATTTATTTCGACTTGAATAAGGCATGCCCAAAAGATAACTTCGATGCAGCATATCGATTATTTGGTCGATAATATAGCGGCCATGAGCTCAGACTTTCATGGATGCTTTTCTCGGCTATCACCAAATACCCATGCATACGGACGATCAAAAAAAACACGGCATTCTCGCAGGTGAAAAGAATATATCTTCTTGGCAACACATGCCATTCGGATAAAAGAATGCGGAGCAACATATCAGCGTTTGGTGAACAAAATGTTCGACGAACACATCGGTCGAACAATTGAGGTATATATATTGATGATATTGTGGTAAAAAAGCGAACACAAGGAAGACCACATCATCCACCTCGCACAAACGTTTGATATACTCGGGAGTACAACATGAAGCTAAATCAAAAAAAAATCGACTTTGGGGTTCACTCGGGTAAATTCCTCGGACATATATGGTCATCATGGGGATTGAAGCGAACCCATCAAAGATTCAAGCCATGCTTGACATGCAGCCCCCGGAGAAGTGTGAAAAGAGGTCCAAAAGTTAACCCGGACGTTTTGCTTTTAGTAAAGCGATTTATATCACGAATCGGGGACAAATACAAACCTTTCTTTGATGCATTAAAGAAAGGGAAATTCTAGTGGACGAGCATTGCCAAAATGCATTGAATCATTAGTAGTACCTTGCGGATACTCGAGACCTTTGTCTAAGCTTTGTCGAGGCCGAACAACTCTATCGTATCTTCTTTGCATCCGAACATGCAATCGGTATTTGTGCTCGTCACGAGCAAAAAGGGACAACACACTTGCCCGTTTACTATGTAAGCCAAGTGCTTAAGAAGCCGACTCGGTACCCTCCTTTGGAAAAATTAGCATATGCTCTCATTCACGAGTGTTCAAAAATTCGACCATACTTTTTTGATCCCTTTCGATGAGAAATCTTGACCACATTCCCATTCTTGAGTCCTCCACCGACCCGGACATTAATGCACCATTACTCAAGTGGGCGGTGGAGTTAGTTTAATTGGCATTCGTTAAGCCCGAACAAGAATGAAAAGCGGTCAAGCTTATGGCCGATTTCATGGTCAAGTTGACATATCCACAAATGCCGAAAAAGCTATCGACCAACCATGGCATATGTATGTTGATGGCTCATCAACAAGTTCAAGAGCCGGAAGTGGCGTAGTTCTCATCAATGACGGACAAACATTCAATGACCATCCGTTTGATTTCTCGACTCTGAATAATGAAGCCGAATCTGAAGCTTTGATCGATGGACTACAGATGGCTATGACAATGGGAATTCAGAGGCGATGATTTAAACGATTCTCGGATAATTGTTTATCAAAGTAACAGTAATCTGAGGCCGAAACGGATGGCATCGACCCAACTAGCAAAAGAGTTGCTCGAGCATTTCGAACAAGTTTTCATAGAACAATTACCCGCGATTGGGTAATTAGATCACATGATGCTTTGGCACGCTGGCAACGATAGAAGGAGTGATGAACACAATGGACATTGTAGTCGTCATAACTTGTTAGCCATCGATTCGAGTTTTTGGTCGCCGAAATATGATGAGCGAGCGAAACTTGGATGACTCAAATCTGAGTTACTTGCAAAAGGACTTCTCACGATAATAAAGCGCCAACTACTCGCCTCGGTTATAATCACGCTTTCGTTATACTATCATAGGCGAGCATTTTGTACAAAAAAGCTTCTCACTTCGCTATTGAAGTGTATTACTCTGAAGAGAATTAGTGTGTATACGGAGCAAATCCCATGATGGAGTATCGAAATCATGCGAATGGGCTCGTCTTGGGCGCACAAAATAATCGAGACAAAAGGTTATTATTGGCCAACCAAAAAAAAGACTTCGCTTCGTGTATGCTCGCTCGTGCCCACAAGTTCAGTACATGCCCCACTTATTCATAGCCCACACGAAGAATTAATTAATCGGTTTATAGCCCATGGCCCATTCAAAAATGGGGATGATTTGATCGGCCCATTTCCCTCTTGGCGTCGGGAGTAAAAATTTGTTGTGGTTATCGTTGATTACTATACTAAATGGGCGGAAGCGAAGCCATTGTCAAAATTACCGAACAAAGGATGTGGAACTTTGTTTGGAAAAATATTATTTGTCGTTTTGGGCCTTCCCAATCACTAGTAACGGATAGCGATGAAACGTTCGATGGAAGTGAATTGAACGAAATTGTGCTTTCGTTGGGGCATCAAAAAGCATTACTCGACTCCGTATTATCGATCAAGCGGACAAGTTGAAAGCGTTAATAAAATTATCAAGCATACCCTCAAGGCGGACTTGATAATTCGGGGAGGAAATTTGAAGAGTTGCTGAAATAATATGGGCCTATCGAACAACTTTCGAACATCAATCACGGAGACCCGTTTGCCACCGGCATTTGGTCGGAATTTTGTTATCTGCGGCGAAATCAAGATTAGGAGTCATCGAACAATAACTTTTGGAAGCACATCAATGACCAAGCGCCCTCGCCTATGTGAACTGTTAGAAGAAAAAAGAAGGATGGAAGGTGATTTCAAGAATGCCATATCAAAAAAGAGATCGAAAAAATTCTACAACTCAAAGTCCCCGAACACCAGAGGTTCAATGTGGTATTTGGTCTTAAAGGCGAGCAATGGGGGTATCAGGTGGTGTGTTCTACCGAGCATGGGAAGGTCTATTCAGAGTTACAGAACGTTTGCTAAACGGGGCGTATGATCTGGAAGACCTGAATGGAATCCCATTGTCCTACTCGTGGAATGCGTCAAATTTGAAAACATATTATCAATAATGACGAGCATAATCGGCCGAACATAATCGTCCACACAGCTGAAGCGAGCACAGTCGACCGAACAAAATCGACCCGCGTAAATTTGAAAGCGAACACAAATGGCGAACATAACTAGCCATTCAATTTTAAGACGAAGCGGGGCGGAGCCGCGAAGGAAGAACACATTGTGTTCGACACATATCTTCTAGAAAGAAATGCTAGCCAGCACTATCGAAAGACAGAAGATACGTGCCAGAATGAGTTGACAACAGAAGATACGTGTCGGAACGAGTTGACAAGTGGTGGCAATCAAGAAAGGGATGAGTAAATCTTTGAACAAGAGCTGACAAAAAGCCGAACAGATGTCAAAAGGAGGAGCAAAAGTGAGAGGGCGACACCCGGCTAGCTATGCAAAGGCTACTTGCAGGATAGTTCTATAAATAGAGGCATCTTGATAAATTTAAAAAGCGAGAGAAAAAAAAATAGATGAAGAAGAAAAAAAGAAAAATACTACAGTTCTCAGAAGAAAGTTGGTTCAGTATGCCTCCAGACGAAGAATCCAGCCCTCGATTCAGCAATTATTCTGCTGAATCGAGCATCTGGCCTAGTATGAGATTTATACCCCATATGACACTCGAGCACAAGGTTGAAACTCGTTCGGACTCAAGATGCTCGGCAGAGTCATGGTTGCGCTCCACGTTACTATAAGCATGCAAGAGTAAATCACAAATCCCCTATGCATCCCCAAAATCTCCTCAGAAGGAGGGATGTCATAGTGTCCGCCCGGCAACAGACGGACGGGCCGATGCTCGGGCATCCATCAAAGGGGCGGAATGGGTGCGAGCTTAAGATTTTACTCATACCGATATAAAGCGGCGTGCGTGCCACATGCTCATCCGCATCGGCGCCAAGATAATCACAACTTGTCAAGAGGACAAAAGCTTATCTTCTTCTTTGCTTGAGCATGTTACTAAGAAAGGGTAGGCGGGATGATGTGCCACATGCTTGTCAACATCAATTCATGGACAAGGTGAGGCAGTTAGGTGTCTACTCAAGACAAGGTTAAAATTCAAAAACCTAGTCGATGTCAATAGTCGATAGTTGTGTAATAGATAGTCTTCTTTGAATGTAAAGGTTGTAATAGAATACAAAGTGTTGCAAAAAAAAAAAAAAAATTTTTTTGTTCGCTAAGATTTTCTAGTTGAAGCCTATTTGAGGTCGCACCTTAGCCGGACGGTCCGAACAAACAAAGATTTAACGAGCCCAAGTCTATGTTCACCGACGAAGCGAGTTCGTACTCGATTCCCTTGAAAGAAAAGCGAGTAATGGAGTACGATCATAAAGGCGACTCGTGACTTACAGACAGATACCGTAAGGCTTAGCGGTGATGAGTCTTGGCATGACTAAATAAAGACTGACCCTAATGCGAAGTGATCGCACCTAAATAAAGGCGATCGAACCAAGAAAGGGGGTTCATAAAAGTAACCCATCGGTCGCACCTAAATAAGATGATCAACCGATTAGAGCGACAATAAGACAATCAAAAAAACGAAAAAAGTCGAGGGGGCGGGCATAGCAAAACCTAATGTTCTAATTCATTAGGAAAGAAAAAGAGGCATAAACTAAAGCAACAAAGCGAACATAAAGCAACAAAGCAAACTTCAAGCAACACAAGTATCGATCATTCATCAACAACAACATTCATCCTCAACAATCAGGTTAGAGAGAACAGTTCAATATGCAATTCAACCATTCAGTTTCAAAGTTGTTTGAACAAAAGAGAAAAAAGCAAAAAATTACAAGTATAGAAAGCTGTTGAGCAAAAAATTGAAGAAGACAAAAATTACACAACATATGTTCGCAACAAAAAAATTACACTAAGGAGCAAATTCATAATGGGGGGTGGATAGAAGAGAAATGTCGAACAAATCATGCTCAGCCCCCTCAGCAACAGCTCCTTCAGTATGGTTAGGTCCAATATGCTCGCCAGGAGGTACATTTTGCTTTCGAAGAAGGTCCCTTTGCTCGGCCTACACGGTCGGACGGACTCGATTCGGAGATTTTGGCCAACAACATCGGCGATATTCGCGTCCGAGCCATCCTCATCATCAGGATGGGATCATCAACTTCAATCCGCCGGGAAGATTGGAGAAATCACCTGAACCGTTCAAATCGACATCGGAAGATTGCGTCTGGTGGATTGTCGTCAATCTTCTTTGAAGCCCGAATATGAGTGGGGCAATTTGTTCGCCTTGATGGCGTGTGGCGAAACGACCCGGATGGCATCAACAAAGGCACATATATGTAGAGAAGTTGGACATGGAATAAACATATTCTTCATTATGCGGCCTTGAATTTTCGAGACCCAAACAGTGTTGGTCTCTTGACAATAATAATTTGTTGGTCAAGCACATTTTTCTCACTTTCCATGGCCTCAGCCGCGCCAGCTCGGAGTTTCTGGCTTCAGCGTTCATCTACTCCCCGAGCTCTCTCAGTAGGCCGACCACCTCCTCCACGAGAATGATTGAGTTCCTCCTTTGCTGGCGAGCATTTTCTTGAGCCTTGCGGAGCCTTGGAGGGGCTTTGGCGAGCTGTGTCTCCGCTTGGCCGAGGAAGCTTTGTCCTGAGCTTGACCTCGGTTCATCCGAGTTACATTATTTCGCCCACCTTTTTCTTCAAATTTTTCGATCAAAGCCAAATAGTTGGCATGAAGGTTGCCCGGACTCGGCAAAAAGCTTTTTTCAGGGCGACCATAGATTGACCTGGAGTACCAAGCCGAGGCGATGTTTTCGAGAGGTGGGACCCATAGTAGACTCTTCCGTCGGTAGTCCATGCTCGAATAGTGGTCGACACGCCTTTAGAACATGCTCGGGAATGCCGGGAACCTTGCGAACACACGGCAGCGTATAGTTTTTCAAATTGGGCATCAAGGGTGCCAACTTTGCTCAACCTACACATACACTCCAGCAAATAAACATGTTAAGGTGAAGAATCAATCAAAAGAAATAAAGCAAACAAAATGTGCACTGTTACTGAGCCGGATCCATCCCAAGAATGATTTATCCTCGGGGACCAAAGCTCGGGGGGTTCAACGGAGTCCATGATCGGGGTCGAAGGGGAGGTGGAGAAGATGTGCCAACCTCCATTTCAACAATTTGTGAGAGCCGGACCGACCCCTTTAGGCGGCCATCGATCGCCTCGGCGAAGAGGGGTCCTGAGTCACCCTAACGACATCCCTTGATGGCTCCGACTTTGTTCGCTTAAGCGCTTCGAGATTTGCTTTCGCTTGCCCCGCCTTTCGCCTGATCTCCATCCTCGGTCTCTTTGTGATGGAGCTGTTCGCTCATCCTTTCGGCGAGCAGAGTAGTCCTTTTCGGCCGGCTCGATTCCCCGGGCTCGAGATCACGGATCTTTCGGCTCGCCACCCGGCCCCTTTCGCTTCTCCTCTGTTTGCTCGCTGAGCCTCCCGCTCAGCTTGGATTCGAGCGAGCTCCTGTGGTCTTTTTCTTCGAGCCATCTCAGTATGTTCGGATGTACTCACGACCACATTCATAGTAGGGAAAAATTGTAAGTAAAACAATTCATTATAAGAAAAAAGAATAACAACGAGCAAAATAATACAAAACTTATGCAAATGTATGTAAGAGGCAATCCTTACGGCCGAGGATTAATGACAACAAGATGATGAGGGGGGCACGAACAAGCCTCCTTCTTCCTCTGATCGGTATTATTCAAAAGGTCCTCATAGATCGTTCGAGCGAGACTCGAGATCAATTTGCCAATATTTGCTAAAATAGCCGTCGTTGGTCTCCTTGTCCGTCATGACTAGAATTCTGAAATGAAGAGTAAGTTAAAATCGATTCAAATTGAGGAACAAAAAGACACAAAAATACTTCACTGCGATAAACCCCAAAGTCAATAAGGGATGTCTAAATGAGCATTTGGTTCGGCTTTGCCCGGACTCTTCCAATCGCCCCCAACGAACCAAAATTTCTCCTTCCAATCATCGATTTTGTTAAGCACATCCTCAATGATTTTACACTTGTCATTAACCTGCATGAACAACCACCCATGTTAAGCCTTCGGACTGGTCAAGTGCACCAATCGAGCAAGTTCAAATTTCGCGAGGATAGTATCTTGGCTTCATTTTGCTTCTAACAAAGTCGGGAAGCTCATAATCATGTGCCACCCATTCGCTTCAATTGCGTGATGGTAATGTTCCATTCCACGAGCAAAGGGTGATGATGGCGGATGGAGGAATCGAAGGCGGCTTCCATTGTCCAAATTCAGCGATACAACCCTCGGGGTGGATGCCTTTGCTCATCGGGACGGTACCGAAGAAAAAAAGACATCTTTGGGGGTTTTCGTAATTTCTATGCGGTGGCGAGCATATCTACATCAATTATGCTCGCATTATTTTGCTTTCATTTGGTACTCATTTTCAACCCTAGCCCTATGAGGTTGTTGGGGCTAATCAAACCTATCTTGAGCATTATACTCATTATATGTTGGACTATGAGGGACACCAACAGGCATATCAAGTTGGAATTTTGCTCACCACCTATCCATGTTATGTTCGGTTACATTCACAACCATCAAAATTCCCCCCTCACAATATCATCATTCCTATCTACATCAACATTATCAACAACCCTAGACCTAATCTGAGTTTGGGGCAAAGAATCGTCACTTGAATCATCGAGAAATCACTACGGACCAAGTCCTATCTAATGCATTTAGGGCTTAGCGGAAGAATCGGAGGAAAAAAAGAACGGCAAGCGGTTGCCGAACTTGCCAATGAAATCTGAATCCAGAGACATTCATCTCCGGCGCATTAAGCGTGGCTATGAGATTACCCAGCAGAGGAGGAAGAAGAACTATGGTGGTCGATTCTAAAAAAAGGAAGAGTTTGAAGCGAGGAAGCCATAATCGCAATGAGAGAAAGAATCACGATTGGTTACTGAAGTTAGATCCCCTATTAGGAATAATGAAGCCCGGCAAGAAAATTTCGGTTTCTAACGAAAAAAGAAGAAGCGAGAGGCAAAGAAAGGAAAGAAAAGGGTTTAAAGGCGGTGAAATGAGGTATTTATGAATCTAGGATTCAATTTTGAAAGTTTAGGCGGAATCTGGCTTGACATCAACTATGGCCCCAATCCAGTTATAACGGTAAGACCCCGTGTTGAATCTAAGCGACCCGGTAGGGGGTATTGTTGTGTTCGATATAAATATTAAGTGATGTCGAACGCGTGGAAGTTTAGCACGTGTAATATTTATTAAATTAATCATGTGGGCGATGGAAGGCCAAACAAGTTTGTTCGACTAG